>BQNB010085470.1:0-28466 GCA_026074375.1 Tanacetum coccineum | reverse complement strand
TAATGTTTTCATAAACCCGCGAGGGGGATACATGCTATAAACCATGAATATGAGTATTTTTCTAACTGTATGCTATCCTGATATATTATTGCCTAAGTCCTTACTTTTGCCATTAAGACCCTACTATCATGAACCGTTAATTATTTTTCGGAGTAAGCACGAACGTTGTGAATAGATCTATTTGGGACTGAGCTTCCCCGATGGTGTACCTATACTTTCTGGTAACCAAACGCACTTCATTTGAAACATTATACGGGTGTTTGGCAAAGGCACCCGTTGGGGCAACTTATTGTGATTATTGATGTTAGCCCTAAAATATGGTGACTAATCCGGAATTACATTTATCATTTATAGTCATGTCGGGTTAGTTTAGCTAGTAAAGCCCGGGACTATAAATACCCCCTCCATACTTCCATGGAGGGGTGAAGCTCACTTTTGTAAAAGTGTGTGTGAGTGTTTTTCTCTTTTCTCTCAACCACACATACAACTTCTCATATCTTTTATCCTTTTCTCTCTAATAAACATGGATAAATTTCTCTTCCATTTTACCATACCTCCGGATCTTGTGTTCTAAGGGTGAATCTAATCTTAACACAACCAATGTTGCAACCTTTAAAAAGGTCAAGGATTTCCGAAGCCGAAATAAGACAACTGGATCATGGTCGGCTCGCATACCGATGTGACAGTTCATTTAAAGGGTGGAGGTTATAAGTATAATTATATTAATGTTAAGTGTAATATATGTGATTTAATAAATATAGGGAAAATCTCTTTTTCTTAAATCTAAATATGCTTTTGAACTAAGACTATTTCGAGATTAAGTTGTGGTTTTTCTATATGAATTGTTTATTTAACGGGAAGCCTAAGAGTTCCGATACTATTCTCTGTGGGCTGGGATGTGTCGAGAATAAAGTCGCTACATGGAATGATCTCACCTTCAAAATCATAATTCTTGGGTGGAACGTAAAGCATAGAAATATAGCAATTTTCTTAAAAAGTTTGATCCATGGTTGAAATTCGAAATAAGCACATTCACCTAAGATATAATAATTGTTGGGAGTGAAAAGTTTCACAAGTTACAAGTATGAGTAGTGTTAGCATCTTAACTTATATTTAACGGTGATTTCGTTTTTAAGCTTGGTTTGGGACAAGTAAAAAATCGAGGACGATGAATTTATCCTTTTGGGCATTTTAGGATTGAAGTGTTTCTTATTCTATAACCCTAAAGGTTATGAAAATAATGAAAGTCCAAACATTCTAGTTAGAAAAAGAAGAAGGAAAAATTAAAAAAAATATGTGTGGTAATTAGTGTAGATTTATAAAAATGGTCAAAACGGGGCTTTTCAAAGCTATTGATTCTTTAATTCCCTTTGATGATCACTTAGCTACTTTTCGAGGTAATTAGTCGAGGGGAATTAAGACTCTTAGTTTTCTAAAGTGTTTACTTATAGCATTGCATGAGAACACGACAATAGTTTAGTATGGGGGATTTTGATATGTGCGTAATTACGCATACCTTTGACCTATAAAAACGAGCCTAAAATGACTAAAATATATCAAAAATGCATTGTATTTGTGTGTTTGTGATTTATGATGTGCATGTAACAGATATCACTGAAGGACAAAAACAAAAGCAAAACTGATAAAACCAAGCACGGGATTGGAAAGAGCGTGAAAAGTCAAAGCCAATGACGTGTGCAGCTTAAATGGGCCAACCCGCACCCAATTAATGGGTCGGGCCAGCCCATTAAGCCCTTATCATTAAAACTTATAAGCTAAAAAGTCCAAATCTAATCCATAACCAAACCGGCCCAAACCAAAAGCCCAACAAACACTTAACCATAATCCCTTTAAACCCTTTACACCGTTAGTCCTTAAGGACTAACACAGTTAGTCCTTAAGATTTACACCGTTAGTCCTTTAACCCTAACCCCGTTACAAATTAAACAAACAATACCCTTAAACCATTTCCCGCCAAACCCACTGTCACTATTCACCATCCCTATCCTACCCTGCAACCAAACGACAAACCTATCTTAACCTTTTCTTCCCCACAACATGACAACCCAATTTAACCTATTCCTTTAAGAAAAAGATAACCATGTTGGCAATCCCTTGCCAATTGATTGGTTGAGACATAATCAAGGGCTATGATCAATTTAAAGAAGCACAATGAAGGATTCAAGGGCTCAGATTTATGGATTGGAGAGCACTCACACAAGAAACATTCCTCAAGGATCAATAGCTTCTCAATTCGGCTATAAATAGTGTGTGTTTTCATACATTAGGGGAATAGTCATTTTTAGAGTAGCCTTTTATTGTATTTTACAACTTTTTAATTAGCTTATTGTACTTTCTTTCAAGTATTGTAAAAGTTTTTAAGTTTAATGAAATTTTAAGTTTTATTGTTAAAATTTGTTTTTCTTGTGTTAGTAAATTATAAGCTTTGAAAATGTTTGATAAGCTCTATAAGCTCTTTGTAGGTCCAAAGTCTTGGATCTGTTTAGCCTTTTGTAAGACAATAGCTAACTTAGATAAATCAAAATCAACTATATGAGAGACAATAACTATGAATACTATGTGTTAATAAGGAATCTTAACACAAGTACTAAGAAGAACACAATGTAAAACTTTGCTATTTTCTATTGATTTCTATTAGGGTTTTCTCTCAAACACTATGTCGTACGGTTCCTTTTATACACCAAGGAAACCCTAATGGGCTTTACAAACGTGTGAAAGGATAATACAAATCCTTTCCTAAGATATCTCTAGGATGCTGATGAGAATGATTTTGGACTAAGATTAATGAATGTTCGTTATTGTAGATGTTACAGAAAGGTTAAGATACTTAAATACTTTGTCTTGTGATCCATTGCGAAATACATTTGACTACATATTAGTGGAATAGCATATTAACGAGTTTTAGATGAGACTAAGTTAATGCTGATGGAGAGAGTTATAAGGTTTATTATGGGAAGCATTAAAAGCATTAATGTATTAATACATTTAGGAAGTTTTAAATGGTTTGTACTCTCAGTAGGACTACTTGGTGTATTATTATAGAGTACCCTAGGGTATATTGTTCTATTCTGTATTATATACACATAAACATAGCCTCGATCTTGTCGGGATCCATTATATAGTTGTCATGTGTTGTCAAAAGTCAATTGAGAAAGTCATCTTCATGGATTGTAAATCCACTAGTGTGAACTATGATTTGTGTTTCTTATCGTTTTAGTAATCTAATTAGTTACGATGGGGGACGGTTTGGGTTATTTTTTGTGTTTCGTTGATTATGCCTACTGTTTCTAGTTATATATATTCTAGAGGTTTGAAGGGGGAGATTCCACGCAGCACTCTTTAATTTTTCATGATGGAGTGTGAGTAATACAAAGTTGTTTTGTTCAGACTTATAAGGGTCATTATTTATCATTAGACAAGCTATCGCAAGAATCGTATCGTTGGGTTGGGGATCATACTAGGGGTTCTGAGCAATTGCTGCTTTGTTGATAGTTGATCGGGAAGCTTTCGAGCTAGTCTCGTTCACACGGGATCTCATAGGTTGTGAGGATCCGGTGAGGAAGATGTGGGTCTCTAGGTGTTACAGGTTTGTCTTATCGATCATGGTAGAGTTTGTGGGGCTAGCATGTGGTGTTGGGGTATAGTTTTCTGGTGAGTGGGTGGTGCTGAGGGCGTTTAGGAAGATTTTAGGTTAGGATGGGAGCGAACGGTGTATGGGCTCGTGTGTAGGGGGGGGGGTGTGCGCGGGCTGCGTTAGTCGGTCAGGTGTTCGTTGGTCAGTAAGGAGGCTCGTACTGTGAGCGTGTGTGTGGGTGGATGGGGAGGAAAGTAGGCTGAGAGGGGTACAGGCGGGGTGGAGGTGGATAGAGAAGTGTGGGGGAGGGGTGGCTCGGGGTGGAAGTTCTAGGTGGGGTGGGGCTCACAGAGTGGGGGGTGAGTGGGGTTTGGGTTGTCCATGGGGTTAGGGGGCAGGGTGGGTCCTGTGTGGGGGTGGCAAGGGGTCGTGAGGATCAGCGTAGAGAGCGTGTAGTGGTGGGTTCGCGTCAGTACGTGGGGATGTGTTTTTGGTGGTGGGTCGTTGGGTTGGGTTTGTATTAGGTGCGGTAAAGGGTTGGTTAGGGTTGTTTATGGTGTTGGGGGGGGTAGGTATCACAAGTCGTTTTTGTTCGGGGGTTGGCGGGAGAGGAGGTGCGGGGGTGCGGGGGGTGTAGTTGTGAGTGTGTGGGGAGTTGGGTTGGGGCGGGGCGTTGGAGGACGGGGGTTCGGAGGAGTGGGGGAGGTGGGGTTAGTATGGTGGGGAAGTGTGTTGCGGTTTACCAGCGTGGGTGGTGAGTACGTTTGATGGCGGTAGGTGGCGGCCAGGGTGTATTGAGTGTTGGATAAGGGGGAGGAGGAGTGTGGGGTGTAGGGAGATGGGTCAGGGGGGTGTGGGGGTGTAGGGGGGGGTTGGGGAGTTTGATGGTGGAAATGTTTCGTGTGAAAGTGGTTCGGTAGGTGTTAGTGTAGAGGATGGGGGTGTGCGGGGGGTTGGTATGGAGGGGTAGTAGTATGTTGGTTTGGCCTGTGTTGTCGGGCGCGGTGCAGGTGGAGCGGTTGTGGTATGGCGAGTTTACAGTGAGGCGTGGGGTGTTTTACGCCTTTCGTATTCTGCTGAGTGGTGGGTGGCGTGGGCGGGGGTAAGCGGGCCAGGGGGTGGGGGGGGTGTCGGTGTTGTCGAGTTGGGTGTGTGTTGAAATTGGTTTGGTTAGTGTTGGGGTGTTAGTTGGAGGGTGCGGTTGGGGCTAGGGTGCAAGTAGTGTCGTGAGTAATATGTGGGGGTGAGGGTTGTGTTAGTAGTTATGGGTTAGGAGGAGGGGTGATGGGTTTTGGGTTCAGGGAAGGTATATGGGACTGTGCGGGTGCTAGCATGTGGTATGGTGGTTGAGGGGTTGGGGGGAGTGCGGGTGGGTCTGGGGGGGGGGTTGCTGGATTATGGTGAGTTTGGGGACAGTTGTTTGCATGGGGGTGGGCTGGTCGGGGTGGTTTGGGGGGGGGGTGAGTTGGGGGGTGTGCGGTGTGGTTGGGGGGGGTTGTAGGTTTGAGCGGAGGCGGGGGAGGGAGGGGTTGTATGCGGTGTAGAGAGCGTGGGGGTTGTGGGTGGAGGTTTAGGTAGTGTTTACCCCGGTTGGTTACCGTTGGAGAGAAGGGTATTGGGTTGGGGGAGGTTGGTGGTGCAAGTTTGGGATTTTTGCGGTGTGGGGGGGGGGAGTAGATTGTGTGTGTTGTGGGTTTGGGGAGCTCCGGTCTTGTTTGTTAAAAAGAAGGATGGTGTTGGGAATTAAACACTATAGAGTTAGTACTGCCAAGCCAACAGTTAGTACTGTTAGTAGAAAATAGTTAGTATTGCTCAAGATTACAACTGTCAGTACTAAACTAGTCAGTTAGTACTGCTAGAGTAAGTTAGTACTGTCAGTGCTAACTTAAGACTGTTGAAGGACTTAAGACTGTTGGTTATAAAGTTACTACTGCTAGTTCAAGATTACTACTGTTGGTTCAAGATTACTGCTGCTGATGAAAAACGTAATGCTGTTAGTACAAGTTAATGTTGTTAGGCATAACTTAATGCTAATTGACTAAAGTTAATGATGATTAGTCAAACAGAAGACTGAATTTAATGATGATTGAAGAGATTAATGCTGATTGAAAATTTGACTAAATACTTAGGAAAGTATTAAATACTTAGTCATTGTATATAATATATTTGACTAAATATTTAGGAAAATATTGTAAGCCCATTATGACTCCTTAATGTATAAAAAGAGATCCTAGGGCATCTAGTTTATCATCTCATTCATCTCATTATCATACGCATACCTACACAGCATCTCATTGTAATAGCTTCAAGGTTGTAACCCTAGTACTAAAGAATAATTACTCGTATTATTAACATTAAATATATGAAGCGTTTTTGTGTCATTCATATCTACTGTCATTGATTGACTTCTAGAGTATTAAAAGTAGATTCCGCATACTCTTTGTGATATATACACAAAGTTGTCCACTATTGTTATTTTGTTTAACCAAGTAACATACTCTTTACTAGGTAAGAGCGTCGATCTAGGTTTGAGGATCAACAAGTGTATCAAGCATTGCTTTGAAAACTTTGATCAAGAAGAACTATCCAGAAGAACCCTTTACTTTTTTAACCAAGGAATGAGATGGCCTTTTCAGACTCAGAGGTACACAATGATAAACCTTGTACTAAATCATGTCTGAAAAACTATGAAAACTCTAAAGAAACAGTATGATGATCTGCTTGCTAAACTACATGAATCTATATTTAAGGCATCTACTTATAAAAGAGGACTAGATACTGTTGAGGCACAACTTGTCACATATAGGAAGAATGAGGTTCTTTTTAGTGAAGAAGTTGCTGCCCTTAAAAGAGAAGTAGGAGTCAAAACCTATGAATTTAATATGCTTCAAACAAAGTTTGAGAAAGTTAAGCAGGAAAAGGAAGGCATTGACTTTAAAATTGAGAAATTTGAAAATGCCTCAAAGGATCTAGACAAACTGCTAGGGAGTCAGATAACTGACAATAGCAAAAAGGGATTGGGGTATAGTGCAGTTCCTCCACCTCATCCTTTAATCTATAATAGACCTAATAAGCTTGATATGTCTTATTCTGGTCTTGAGGAGTTTCAACAACCTTTTGAAGTCTATGGATTAAGGGCAATTAGAAAGTTTTTGAAAATGCTTCAAATGAGACTAAGAAAAATCTGATAGCTCCTTTGGATTGAAGAATGGTTTGTGGTAGAAAAGAAAATTGTTGTTCCTACTATTCCTAAAGTTGATGTTGTTAGACCAAAACAACAAGAAAAATAAGTTAGGAAAATAGTTAGGTATGCTGAGATGTACAGATCAAAAGGTCCTAGGGGAAACGAAAGAAATTGGAATAATCTGAAGTCCCAACAACTAGGAAATGATTTTGTGATGCACAATAAAGCCTGTTATGTATGTGGAAGTTTTGATCATCTCCAGTATACATGTAAACAAAAGAGACAACTAAATGGTCAAAGGGAGGAAAAACCAGTGTGGAAAAATACAAGGAGGGTGAATGATCACTATTCTACAAGAATGACTCACTCCAATCCAAGAAGAACTATGATTCCACAAGCTGTTTTGATGATGTCTGAAATAAAAGCAGTTAATATTTCTAAGCCAAAGGATGCACATAATGCTGTCAAGAGGAATAGATTTAATATTGTTACAGCTTCAGCATGTTGGGTCTGGATGCCAAAGAACAGAGTGGTAGATCAAGTATCCAAAAACATCAGTGCATCACTTACTTTGAAAAGATTGGATTACATTGATGCACAGGGAAGATTTAAGTCTGTGATGGCTTGGGTTCCCATAAGAAGATAATTTAGAGGATCCTTCCAAACATGGGAGGATATAAAAAATATTAATGAAGATCACTTTTGTTCAGATGGATGCACATGCTCAGGGGAGGTAAGAGTGCAGCAAAGAAAAAGAAGAATCCAGAGAAGAGTGCAGCAAAAGCAGAAAGACCAAGAAGATGAAGTGTTTAGAAGAATCCTCTCAGCAAAGAAAATGAAGGTTTAATTCAAGAAACTTGATGATTTGGAGTTAAATCACAAGTTTAGGGGAGGATTTTTGATTACATCATCCAGTCAAGATAAAGCTTTTATCCACGAAACTTGAAGGGAAATTCAGAAGATGATTATCACGTTTTGGGGAGGATTGTTGGGATAAAGAAGCCTTTTAATGATGTAACTTGATGCTTGATTAACAGATGAATATCAGTTTAAGGGAGGATTATTGGAATTAAAGTCTTCATACTTAACGACTGCCAAGATCAAAGTTTGTTCTGCCAAGCATAATTTTGTATACTCTGTGTATATCCTAACAGTTTTAACTGAGTTAATACTGGCTGTAATTATTCAGTTAGTTCTGTTAGTCGTAAAATTATACTGTTGGTTTAGAATGTTACTTATGCTAGTTCTTGATTACTGCATGCTGTTGGATAAATCAATATTGCTTGAAAAGAAGTTAAACTGCTAGTTAATATCAAGTTAAATGTGATTGAATAATTACAATGCAGTGAGAAGATTATGATCAAGATTCAATGCATAATTGAGAGTTTACAAAGGAAGTTTAAATACTTAGTCATTGTATTTAATACATTTGACTACCATGCTTTGGGGAAAGATAATATAATACTTTGTCATGGTATTTAATACATTGACTACATGCTTGGAAAGTATTATTAAATACTTTAGTCATTGTATTTAATATTTTGAATGTCTAAATATTTAGGAAGTTTTGTAGCCCATTAGGACTCCTTGTGTTAAAATGGAGATCTAAGGCCATCTAGTTTATCATCTCATTCATCTCATTGTAATAACTTCAAAAGTTGTAAACCTTAGTACTACACAGAGTACTCGTATTATTAATCTTGATAATATTGGAGCTTTTTGGTTATATCATTGGTCATATATAATCATTGTTACATTAGTTTTCTTCAGAGTATTAAAGAGTAGATTCCACATACTCTTTAATATACACACAAAGTTTCAACCATTGTTATTTTGGATTTATCCAAGGTAACATACTCTTTACAAGCTAAAGAATCAATCATAGTTTGGGATCAATAAGTGGTATCAGAGCTTATGTTCTGAAACTTTGATCTAGAAGAAACTAACAAGAAGATCTCTTTACTCACAAGGAAGAGATGGATCTAAAAACTGCCCAAAACAATTGATGATTTTACACACTTAGAAGTGATGAGGGCAGTATGACACTTCTAGAATTGATGATTTTATGTACAACATTGGCCAAGAAAGTATATGGTGCTGCTTATACCAAACTTATTAAAAAAGTAAAGAAATTAGAGAAAACTATCAAGTCCAACCAAGCTAGAAGAAGAGCAAAGATTATGGTTTCAGATGATGAAGAGGATTTAGAGGATTCTTCCAAACAGGGGAGGATGATAGAAGAAATTGATCAAGATGCAGGAGTTACTTTGGTTACTCCTACACATAGTCAAGAAGATCAACCTGAAGATCAGTTGGGAGTCTTTAGTGCAGCTAAGGTACTTGCAGATGCAGCTAAATTTATGTGCATAGCAATTCACAACTAAATGATAAAGGATTTGTTGATAGTGGATGCTCAAGGCACATGACTAGAAACATAGCCAATCTTTAAGAATTCAAAGACTTTGATGGAGGTTATGTTACAATGTGGTGGAGGAGCATATGGAGGCAAAATTATTGGTAAAGTACTATTAAAACTGATAAAAATTGAACATTTTGATGAAGTATACTTTCTCAAAGAGTTAAAGTCAACCTCTGTAGTGTCTCACAGATGTTTGACAAAAAGAACTATGTTCCTTTTTTACTAGACTTGAAAGTCTTTGCTCCATCTCCTAATTTGAAGGTTGCCACGATGAAAATAGATACCTTCTTAACATTTCCTATACAGGATAAACATGTACAAATTTATATGAAAAAACAATAGTTACTAAAGATATTTTAACTGTCCTATTCAAAGGCTACATCTGAAGACTCAATGCAATCGGCATAGAAGGCTTGGTCATATAAATTTTAGAATAATAATAAACTTGTCTCAAAGAACATCATTGAAGAGATCAGCCCTTAAAAAGTATTTTGAGAATACAAACATGTGTTGCCTATCTTAAAGCTCAAAGCAACAGCAGAGCCTCTGTAAGACCAAGGCCCTCTAATCCATTACAAAGCCATGATTTATGCTTCTCAATAGATCTCTTGTCCAACTTTGTTAGTAGATTAATGCATAAAAAAATACTGCTTAGTTAGTCCAGATAATTATAGTAGATTTTCCATTGGTCATCTCTTTAACTAACTAAGGGAAGAAACACAGTGAGATCCTTCAAAACATTTTTCTCAACAGATAGTAGAAAACTAGTGGATAAGAAAGTAAAAAATAAATCTAAGGTGATAATGGAGGAACAAGTTTAAAAACAACGATGGATGATTTCTTAGGGAAAAAGTATTAAAAGAGATATATAGTGTAGCTATGACTTCCTCAACAAAATGGTGTACTGAAATGGAATGAATATGACACGACATGAGGCTGTCTAGAACAATAGTAGCTGATCTCTAAGTTTACCTACCACATTTTAGGCAGAACACACATTTGTCTACACTGCTTGCTATTACAGAATAGGGCGTCTTAATAGTCAAGCCTCATAACAAGCTCTCCTTATGAAATCTTTAGAGGTTTTAACACCACTATATTATTCATGAAACCTTAATGATGTCATAACACACAATTCTCAATACCTTAGATAAATTTGGGACAAGTCTTCGATGGCAAACAGTGATGAAGGTTACTTTGTTGGATATTCCTTAAGTAGCAAGCTTTTACGGTATACAACATTAGAACCAGAAACAGATTTACAGGAAAACCATGCATATTGGGTTCACTAGTAGATAAGACCTATGATAGAAGGAAATGGTCAAAAGTGGCTGTTTGATCTTGATTTCTCTAACCAATCAATGAATTCATGTATCAAGAGGTTGCAGAACTTTTCCCTAATGACTTAGCCGGAATACAACGAGCTTTCAGAGTCCAGTTACATCTTCTCAACAAGATCAAGAATATCAAAGATTCATTTGTAATGCCAATTTGGAAGGACTTGCTTTAATTACTTGGTGATGCGCACCAAGACGTTGTAGATGCTCAAATAGAAATAAAGATGATTACATGATGAGAACATTGATGCTACAAAAAAGTCTCATGATTATAGGCAGTCTCAGGAAAGTGGTACTTGCCTAGATCAACAAGTTAAATACTGCCGAGACTAGAAATGTAATACTGGTATAGAGAATGTTAGTACTGCCTCCCTTGAAGTTAATAACTGCTACCCACTATGAAGACTTAGGTAGGAAACCTAGTCATGCATCTAGAAGACACACAAGTCGGTGAGGACCAAGAAAATGATTTAGGGAACATTCCTACAATCTTAATGCAGTAACCTATAGACTCACCTCAAATCAGAATTCTCACAAAGATCCACCTAAATTGAACCAACGTGATTGTGAGTGTGCAGTCTTTGTTCAAACCAAAACGAACTGACAACTTCTTACCTCAATACATCTAATATTACCTAGGATTTCTTAGTGCTATATATGAAAGGGAACTCTCATCAGGACCTTCAAACAACACACACACTCTTTACTCTGTTTTCCTCTCCCAGGAACACCAAAAAGAGTTTCTAAAGCTCTTTGTGATCCATCATGGGGTAGCAAAGCAATGCCGAGGAACTTCCTATACAGTCTTAAAACTACAAACTGTCTGAGTCTTGTGGATTTACCTAAATGGTCATACAGAGAAATTGTACAAAAGTGGGTATACAGAAACAAGAAAGATGAAAGGGGAATTGTCATCAAAAACAAAGCAAGACTTGTTGCTCAAGGACATACTCAAGAAGAGGGCATAGACTATGATGAAGTCTTTGCACCTGTGGCTAGAATTGAGGCAATAAGAATGTTTTGCTTTATGCTTTCATATATGGGATTTCATGGTCCTACCCAATGGATGTAAGAAAAAAAAAAGTGCTCCTGTATGGTCAGATTGCGAATATGAGGTCTAGTGATGTCAAACCTCCATGTTTTTGAAGATCCTGATCATCCTGATAAAGTCTATAATAGTGAAAGCATTATATAGACTGCTACAAGCACCAAGACTTGGTATGACAACTTTGGCCAATTATTCTGTTGTGCAATGGTTTTCAAAGGGAAAGATTGACCAAACAATTATTCATCAAGAGACAAAAGACATATCGTTTGCTGTTCTAAACTATGTGGATGACAATAATACTTGGATCTACAAAGAAGGAATTATGTGATGAGTTTGAGAAGCTTATGAAGGATAAGTTTCAAATGAGTTCTATGGGAGAACTTACCTTCTTTTTGGGTTTACAAGTCCAACAGAAAAAGAAAGGCATTTTTATCAGTCAAGATAAATATGTCCATGAGATTTTGAGAAAGTACAACTACACAGATGAAGTCTGCCTCTACTCCAACAGATTTGGAAAAGCCCTTTGGTTCAAGATGGAATTATACTGATGTTGATGAACATCTTTTTATAGATCTATGATAGGATCTTGTGTACCTTACTGCATCTCATGCCAATTATCATGTTTGCAGTCTGTGCATTTAGCCAGGTTTCAGGTTTCTTCAAGACACCCATCTCTTAGCTGTAAGAGAATTTTTAGATACCGTAATGAGAGGGAAAACCACTTTAGGAGACTTTGGATTCAGGACTGTAAGTAGCCTCACTCGAGAATTATTGCTTACCCTGACAGTGACTATGCTGAGCTACACAATGATAGTAAGTCAACCACTGAGGTGTCATGTTTTTGGGAAATAGGCTGACTCTTTAGCACTGCAAAAACAAACTAATAGTTTGCCACTTACTACAACTGAGGCTGTAGATATGACTGTTGCAAGCTGCTGTGGACAGGTTTCTCCGATACGAAAACCAACTGCTGATATGGGTATAAATTTCATGAATACTATTATTTATATTGACAATAATAGTACTATCTGCATTATTGAAAATCCTATTCAACATTCTAAAAACAAAACATATAGAGATTAGGCATCATTTTATTAAAAACTGCAAATGCAAAAAAGTTGATTCAAATGGCAAAAATAGACACTGAAACATATTGTAGCAGATCTTTCTTAAAAAGATTTGATGCTGGTAGATTTCAGTACTTGGTCTCAAGTATGGAAATGCAAATCCCTAATGCCAATATCTCTTGTTTTGTTTTTGTAAAGTTTGTTATATGTTAGTACTAGTTAAGTCTTTGTAAATTAAAAACAAAAAAAAAACACTGCTAGTTATAATTAGTACTGCTAGTTAAATTTAAGACGTTTTAACAAAACTGTTACATATAGTTAGTACTGGCTAGTAATTTCTATTCTCACTGTCACTGCCTATTAGTAACTTTATACTGCTAAACAAGACAAAATGGATAGATTATATTTTTCTTGGTTTGAGCTAACTCTTCAGGATACAACAATGAAGTGTGAAATTGTTACTCAATGAAGCTTATTGGAGGGAGTATTGTGTTATGTTCTTGAAGTGTTGGTATAAATACCACCAACAAATGGTCACAGTTCACCAAGTTCTTATAGACATCAAGATTGACTAGTCCAGAAGCAAACGGCTACTGTTAAAAACTATCTCAAATCCGTGATAGTTTATAGTTTACTCCAAAACTATATGGTCATCAATGCACCATGTTTTTACAATGAAGCATTGGCTAGTCCAAAGCAAACGGCTATTGGTAAAAGCTACTCAAAGCCATAATGGCTTGGTAGTTTTGCCAAACTATACTTCGTGTGAATTTGTGAGCCAAAAGAATAGAGAGAGTTGGTGAGCTTAAAAATAGAAAGAGAGATGTGTGAAAAATAGACAGAGTGCAAAGTGAGTCAAAAGAATAGAGAGAGTTGGTGAGCTTAAAAACAAAAAGAGAGATGTGTGAAAAACAGACAGAGTGCAAAGTGAGTTAAAAGAATTGAGAGATAAAATGTGAGCTTAAAACATAAAGGAGGATTGTTGTGCAGCTATTTATTGCATAATACAAAATTTGGAAGTTTGTTACTACTTTTGGTGGAAAGTTAATACTGCTTAGTGCTTATTTTAGTACTGCCTAGACCAAATTTTGTACTGTTGGATGACCGTTAAGTACTGTTTGAGCCCTTAACAGAACATTTCATTAATTAATAGAGCCGTTGAGATATTTCTGCCAAATACCTATGATATAGGGTTTGACTAATTGGACTTTCATGATCTTTCTATATATACGTTTGATTTAATCATGATAAACTCATTTTCTTTAAGTCGGTCAAACCATATCTCTACGTTTTCTCTATATAAATCTTAATTAACTTTCTCCAGCCTTCATATTTTCATAAACGATCATATCCCACACGATTACTCACACTTTTATTCATGGCAAATTTGGAATTTTGTGACAAGCACAACATGGTAGCATTTTTTGAGAAATCTACAGGAAGTGAAGGGTTTCATCAAGTCCACGATTACCTAAATCGAAGTCACATTTGCTATGCACTCACAAAGAAGCCAGATGTTTATATCTCTTTTATCAAACAATTTTGAGGAGGTTCTGCTGAAGCTACTAATGATGATAAATAGATGAAGTCCAGAATTACTGCTACCATTGATGGTCACTCAAAGACTATCACTGAAGCATCTTTAAGAAGACATCTCAAGTTGGATGATCATGATAATATTACTTCTATACCCAACTCGAAGATTTTTGAGCAGTTGGCACTCATGGGATATCACACAGATTCAGATAAGTTAACTTTTCAAAAGGGTGCTTTTTCACCTCAATGGAGGTTTCTTATTCACACTATTCTTCATTGTCTTAGCCCAAAGAAGACTGCTTGGGAGCAGTTTAGAGTACCATTCAACTGCGTATATCTGTTTAGCACCAATAGAAGATATAATTTTTCTAGGTGATTTTTAAGCATATGGTGGTCCAATATTTCAAGCCCCCATAAGTTTGTTAATGCAGCCCTAGGTTCATTCAAATATGCCTAGATATGCAGAGGAAACAACTTCAACAACACTCAAGAACATATCCTGTACCCTCTCTTAGCATCAAAGTTTTCAACAATATGAAGAGGCCTACAAAGGGATATTCAGGCCAATAAGTTGCTTTATTCCCTACTATGCTAAATGTTTTTGAACCTTCCACTTCACACTTTTAAGAATAGATCACATCCGCACCTTCCACACGCACCTAAACCTTCAATTAAACACTCACCTGATCATACCACTGCTGCTGTATCATTCCCATCTCCAACACAACCATCACCTGGAGCAGAACAACATATTCCTACACCTAATGAATCACCTCTCCATGTTGTTCACTCACATGGAAGTGCTGAGGGTAGCTTGAAACTAAATGAATTGACGACTTTGGTTACCAAACTATCTGAGAAAATTGGCGTCCTTGGAGGATGATTTGAAAAAGACTAAAGCATAACTTACAGTGCTGCTGTTTTATTTTTAAAACTAAAGCTCTTCTAAGGGTAAAGAAATTAGAGACTAAACTCAAGGCTAGGACAACAAGGAAAAGAGCTCGGGTTGTCCTTTCTGAAGATGATGAAGATGTTGAAGATGATTCTTCTAAACAGGGGAGGAAATTATCTGAATGAAGAGGGTCAAGAGAAGCAACACTGAAACTAAACTTATTTTCAAGAAGTGACTCCACACTGAAGTCAATTCAAGATCCAAGGAAGCATTGAGAAAGGGAATTCTAAAGATTAGAACTGCTGGAGCAACAAAAGGGTACTAGCTGTGAAAGTTCAAGTGGTTTGTATTATTGAGGTAAATATTAGTACTACAGGAATAACTGGTTACTTATAAATTAGGATGAAGAGAAAAGGACAGAAAAGACAAGGGGAAAGCAATAATGACAAGCCTGAGCCCCACGAAAAAGTCCTAAGAAAGAGCTTAGAACAAGAAAGGTTGAGATTGCTGAAGCTTTAAAATTAGACTGCATAGAACAAAAGGATGAAGAACCAAGGGCACAAATTTCAAGGAGTAGAAGAAATGCAGATAATGGGACGCAGAGCAAAGAAGGGCAAAGAGCTATGTCTGAAGCCAAGTCATCAAAGAAGATTGATTGGAATGATCCTTCAGTCCATAAGGAATCATGCTCTAAAGATGAAACAAAACAGTTTGCCCAAGCAAGGAGGATATGATAAATACTTGAAGGAATCAGGGAAACTACAAGATTAGTGATTTCAAGGGAATGTCTTATAATGAGATTAGGCCAATTTTTGAAAAGGTTTGGGATTTTAACCAACATATTGAGCCTATGGATTTAGAGCATGGAAGTGAAAGGATGAAGTCTCCTGAAAAGATTGAAGAAGAAGATGTTGATACACAAAAGGAAATGAAAGAAGTTTCTAAAGAATCTAGAGCAAAAAGAAAGAAATCTCTTCCTAAACAAAGCCAATACTCCTGTTCGTGAGACAAAATAATGGAACTAGATGATGAGAAGCGGAATATCTCAAAGGATCACAAGACATAGTTCCAAGAGAAGATGTTGCAAAAGATGTTGAATCTCTCTCTACAAAGTATCTAATTGTGGATTGAAAGACTTACACTTATGTCAGAAAACTTCATGTTACTTACAACATCAACAGAGGAGATTGGAAGCTCAAAAGAATACTACCAAGATTCTGAGTGAGATGTAATATGATTTAATAGACAAGATATAATGAGTTATACAGCTGAATCAAAGAAAGAAAAGAAGTATCCTTTAAATTCAAGTAAATGATATCAAAGAGCGGAGAAGAGATCGGAGTTGATTCATGAGAGTACACAAGCATATGAACTACTAAGTTCATCAGATCACAAGTGCTAGAAGTAGACAGAGTGTTTGAAAGAATCATCATCAGAAACTGAAGATTAATGAAATGATTTGAAGTGATTGGCAAGTAGATCTGATTGAGAATTTGATGACTAAATACTTAGGAAAGTATTTAATATATAGTTCATTGTATGTAATATATTTGACTAAATATTTAGAAAGTATTGTAAGCTCATAGGACTCCTTGTGAAAAAAGAAGATCCTAGGGCATCTAGTTTTATCCGTCTCATTCAACTCATACATACACCAAATCTCATGTTTAAAGCTCAGGTTTGTAAAACCCTAGTACTACACACTTACTCGTATTATTTATCATTAATATATTGAAAGAGCGTTTTTGTTCAATCATATCTATTGTTTCATGATATATCTTTAAGTATTAAAAGAGTAGATTTTCGCATACTCCTTTGATAAAACACAAATTTTCTACTATTGTTATTTTGGATTTATCCAAGGTAACATACTCTTTACAAGGTAAAGAATCGATCTATGATTGGGATCAACAAGTGGTATCAGAGCCTGTACTTTGAGAAACTTTGATATAGAAGTAATGGAGTTGGAGAATACTCAGAACAATGCTTTGGCTAAGCTTCCCATGCTCAAACTCGGGGACTATGAGATGTAGGAGATCAGGATCAAACAGTATTTTTAGATCCACGATTATGCTTCATATATGGGATTTATGGTCTACTAAATGGATGTAAAAAGTGCTTTCCTGATATAAATTGGTCGATTGAAGAGGAGGTCTATGTAGTGTCACCTCCAGGGTTATTGAAGATCCTGATCATCAGATAAAGTCTATAAGTAGTGAAAGCATTATATGGGGGGATGCATAATTACCAAGACTTGAATGACACTTTGGCCAATTATCTTTGTGCAATGGTTTCAAAGAGGAAAGATTGCCAAACATTAATTCATCCAAGAGACAAAACGGACATATCTTGCTTGTTTCAAATCTAGTGGATGACATTATCTTGGATTCGACAAGAAGGATTATGTGATGAGTTTGAGAAGCTTATGAAGGATAAGTTTCAAATGAGTTCTATGGGAGAACTTACCTTCTTTTTGGGTTTACAGGTCCAACAGAAAAAGAAAGGTATTTTTATCAGTCAAGATAAATATGTCCATGAGATTTTAAGAAAGTACAACTACACATATGTGAAGATCTGGCCAGTAACTCCAACATAATATAGAAAAGCCTTTGGTTCAAGATGGAGATGCTGCTGATGGTTGAGAACAATTTATGATCTATGATAGGATCTATGATGTACCTTACACCTCCAGGCCAGATATCATGGTTGCAGTCTGTGCATGTGCAAGGTTTTCAGGTTCTCCAAAACATCCCACTCTTAGCCGTTAAAGAATTTTTTAGATACCATTAAGAAAACCAACTTAGGACTTTGGTATTCTAAGGATTCTCCATTGGAATTAGTTGCTTACACTGACAGTGACTATGCTGGAGCTACACAAGATAGGAAGTCAACCACTAGAGGTTGTCAGTTTTTGGGAAATAGGTTTGATCTACTTGGTAAATTGCAAGAGAACAAACTGTAGTTGCCACGTTCTACAACTGAGGCTGAATACGTGGCTAGCTGCAAGTGCCTGTGGACAGTTCTCTGGAATACAAAACCAACTGCAATACTATGGGTACTATTCATGAATACTGTTCATTATATTGA
This sequence comes from Tanacetum coccineum, assembly GCA_026074375.1. Taxonomy (NCBI): domain Eukaryota; kingdom Viridiplantae; phylum Streptophyta; class Magnoliopsida; order Asterales; family Asteraceae; genus Tanacetum; species Tanacetum coccineum. Next base: position 10,301 of record BQNB010085470.1, on the reverse strand, counting down.
CAAATAATATATTATCTGCAAAATAGAAATCCTGTCAACATTCTAAAACAAACATATAGAGGATTAGCATCATTTTATAAGAGAATGCAATGCCAAAAAAGTTGATTCAAATGGCTAAAATTGACACTGAACATAATGTAGCAGATCTTCTTACAAAAGGTTTTGATGCTGGTAGATTTCAGTACTTGGTCTCAAGTATTGGAATGCTAAATCCCTAATGCCTATATCTCTGGTTGTTTTTGTAAAGTTTTGTTTAAATGCTTAGTCACTGATAAGTCTTTGAAAAATTAACACTGCTAGTATAATTAGTACTGCAGTTATATTTAAGACGTTTGACAAAACTATGATACAAACCATTTAAGAAAAATTACATTAAAATGACAAAATTTAAGCTAAACTAAAAGCTACTATATAAAAACTAGATCTCTATGTGTGTGTGAGGTGAGAGCCTATTTATAGCCGATCCCTGAAGCTTCTAGGCCTTGCTTGATGCCCACGCTCCAATCAATCCCAGCCAATCATTTCTTCAATCATTTGAGGGCTATTGTAAGCCGTTGGATCAAATGTGGATGCTCAAAGATTGCCAAGCTATCATTCTCATGATGTGACAGCTTGTGCTAGTTTTGTGAGTGAATGTAGTGAAAATTCCTCATTCCTTTGTGCTTTCTCCATAGCCAAGTGGCTTTGATGCTTGGGTAGACAAATGAAAGCCCTTGATATTACAAATTTGACCCTGCCATCTTGTTAACGATCCCTTGAATTACCTTAATTGCCCATCTATTGGGGAAAGCCCTTTGATTTACCTTGGGTTAATGTTGGGGACGATAGGTGAATAGTGCTCTCACTTTCCCGCTTGTTTTAACTGTAAAGGGGGGTAATTTATTTTAAAGTTTGGAAGAATTGCAACTTTAGTCTTTGTGGTTGGTTATAAAAGGTGTAGGTGTAAAAGGAAGTTTAGGAAATAGCAAGAGTAGTCCCAATGGTTTTATAAAAGGGTTATTGGGCTTTTGGATTGGGCTTTTGGATCCGGGTGTGGCCCATTTAGGCTTAGGGACCATTTATGGACTTTTCTGAAACTTGGAGGACTAAAGTGGAATATTTTGGATTTTGTCCTTTGTGATTGACTTCTGTTGACCAAGATTGATTGGAGGTTGACTTTTCTAGGCTTTGCTTCCGGCTTTTATACACTCTTTTATTCTCGTGTACGTGCTTGCCCGTTTTTGACGGTTTTCTTGTGATTTTTCATATATCCGTACCTGCACACACATAACACAAAAACAAGTATATTTTTGCCATTTTTCACTGTGGTTTGGGTTTAATTAGGTTATTTTAGGTACAAACGGATATGTGTATTTTAGATTTATCAGCAGCGTTCTTGGAAAAGTCTACAGGGAGTGAGGGATTTCATTAAGTTATTGACTTCTTAAGTCAAAGTCATATCAGCTATGCTCTTACTAAGAAGCCAGATATCTATATCTCATTCATCAAACAATTTTGGAGAACTGCTAAAGCTTCTACTGACACTGATAGGGAGGTAACAATCACTGCTATCATTGATGGCCAATCCAAGGCTATCACTGAAGCCTCTTTAAGAAGACATCTCAAGTTGGACGATCATGATGGTATCACTTCTATTCCCAACTCAAAGATTTTTGAGCAGCTTGCACTCATGGGGTATCAACCAGATTCAGATAAGTTAACTTTTTAGAAGGGTGTTTTCTCACCTCAATGGAGGTTTCTTATACATACTCTACTTCATTGTCTTAGCCCTAAGAAGACTGCTTAGGAGCAGTTTAGTAGTAGCATAGCTACTGCTCTTATCTGCTTAGCAACAAATAGGAAATACAACTTCTCTAGGCTAATTTTTGAACATATAGTCACAAACATTGTAAGCCCCCATAAGTTTTTAATGTATCCTAGGTTTATTCAAATTTGCCTAGATATGCAGAAGAAACAGCTTAAGACACATTCCAGCACATATCCTGTACCCTCTCTAAATAACAAGGTTTTTAGCAACATGAGGAGGTTTACCAAAGGATATACAGGGGTAGAATTTGGGTTATTTCCTACTAGGCTTACTTCACCTACACCTGAATCTTCACCTACACCTTCATCTTCACCATCAAGGATCACATCATCACCTTCACTATCATCTGAACCTTCCACTAAACCTACCTTTGAACCTCAACCTTCACCTGATGCAGAGTACCATGTTCCATCACCCAATGAATCACCTCTCCATGTTGTTCACTCATATGGAAGTGATGAGGGTAGCCTGAAACTAATATAATTGATGAATTTGGTTACAAAATTGTCTGAAAGGATTAGAGTCTTGGAGGATGATTTGAAGAGGAAAAAGCAAACTTATAGTACTGCATTCACTAAGTTTATTCTCAGGATTAAGACTAGGAAAGCAAGGAAGAGAGCAAGGGTTGTGCTTTCAGAGGATGAAGAAGATAATTCTTCCAAACAGGGGAAGATAGATGAAGACCCTAACACCTACTTTCATCTAGATGATGAAGTTGATGATGATGTTGTTCATGATACCGCTGAAGAAAGACAACCAGAAGATAGTACTGCTGGCATTGAAATTAGTACTGCTCCTATAAATGACAATACTGCTAGTGAATCACTTAGTACTACTGGTAAAGAGACAAGAAAATATAAAGGAAAAGCAATCATGACTGAACCAGAGCCTGAGAAAAAGTCCAAGAAGCTATTAGAACAAGATAGACTGGGTTTAGAAGAAGCTTTCAGATTACAAGAACAAGTTGATGAAGAGGAAAAAGCTCAAGTAGCAAGAGATGAAGACATAGCAAGATAGCTCTTAGCATTGGATGAAGAAAGAGCTACATTTGAACCTAAGACAACTAAGGATATTGATTGGAATGATCCTTCAACTCAAAAGTATTGGGATTTAAAGAATAAACCTAAGTCAGAAGCTCAAGCAAGGAAGAACATGATTGTCTACTTGAAGAATCAAAGTAATTACAAGATGAAAGACTTTGAAGGAATGAGCTATGATGAGATTAGGGCAATTTTTGAAAAGGTATAGGATTTCAATCATAACTTTGTGCCTATGGATTTGGAAATTGAAAAGGAAAAAGAAAAGAAGAAGCCTGCTGAGTTTTAAGAAATTGAAGAAGAACACATTGAGAAAGATACCTCTAAGAAGACTACAAGAAAGAGGAAGAAATATCTTCCTAGAAGAAGAACAAGAAGTACTGCTAAGAAACAAAAGGTGGAACAAGATGATGAGAAAGAAGAACTTAAAAATTATTTAGATATAGTTCCAAGAGAAGATGTTGCAGTAGATGTTGAGTCTCTATCTACAAAGTATCCAATTATGGATTGGAAGACTTACACTTTGTCAGAAAACTTCATGTATTACAAAATCATCATAGGAGATGGAAGCTTAAAGAACTACAAGATTCTGAGTGAGATGTTATATGATTTTGATAGACAAGATGTAGTGGAGTTATACAGGCTGGTCAAAGAAAGGTATAGTTCCTCAAAACCAGAAGGATATGATTTAATGCTGTGGGGAGACTTGCATACACTTTTTGAGCCTGATGAGGAGAGTGAAATATGGATGAATCAGAATGAGTATAATCTGATAAGTTGGAGTTTATGTGATTTCTATGGAGTTCACATTCTGCTGATGCAAAATGGAATTGCCATACATATGCTTACAGAAAAGAAGTATCCTCTAAGTCAAGAAATGATATCAAAGATGCTGAGTAAGAGATTGGAGGTTGATCAAGAAAGCACACAAGCATATGAACTACTAAAGTTCATCAGATCACAAGTGAAGAAGTAGATAAGTGTTTGAAAGAATCATCATCAGAAGACAAGAAGATTTAATCTAGAAGAAACTTGAGATTAGAGGCTAAATCACAAGTTTAGGGGAGGATTGTTGGGAATAAATCTTCATCAAGAGTTAATACTGCCAAGGTATAACTAACAGTACTAATGGAGTTAGTACTGCCAGTACAAACTTAGTACTGCCAGTGTTAGTTAATACTGCTAGAAGAAAAGTTAATACTGCTGATGGTTAATGCTGCTGACTTGGAGATAAGGATGCAAAGAGATAAATATGGAATGTATATCTTATATATTTTAGGAAGATACGTATATGTTTATAATTGTAATTGATCCTAAAAGTTCGGTAGTTATCTTGTAAAGGACTCCTTGTGGTGTATAAAAGGAGATCCTAGGTTAAGGTTTTATATATACTTTAGAGACAGATATACATCTAAGAGGAAGAACATATAGCTTGAAGGTTGTAACCCTAGTACTAAGCAAGAGTACTCGTATTATTGATCTAATAATATTGAAGCATTTTGTGTTTTATTCATTCTTCATTGTTTAGTACTGTTTCATTGATTAATACTTTTAGAGTATTGAAGTGTAGATTCCGCATACACTTTGATATACAAACAAAGTCTCTACCATTGTTATTTTGGATTCATCCAAGGTAACATGTCCCCTCCAAAATAGTGTTTAAGTCTATGACAGTTCACCTTGAAGTTTGGTTTGTCGGTTTGAGATAACTCGACGGTTCCATAAAGGAAAACTTAAGCAACGGTGAATGGTCCGGTCCAACGGGTTTTGAGCTTTCCCTAGAAAATCTTTAATCGAGAATTGAAGAGAAGAACTCGGTCACCAATGTTGAAAACACGGTTCTTAATCTTGGAGTCATGAATCTTCTTTTTTTCTCTTTGTAGATTAAAGAGTTCTCGTAAGCTTGATCCCAGAGTTTATTTAATTCATTCATTTCTACTTTTCGGTGATCACCCACGGTCTTAAGGTTGAAATTTCAATGCTTTGAGGCCCAATAGGACTTGTTTTCAAGTTCGATAGAAAGATGGAAAACCTTTCTGTACACAAGCTTATAAGGAGTGCACCCGATGGGTGTCTTTAATGCGGTACAAAAGGCCCATAAAGCATCATCTAACTTACCAGACCATGAAGCACAATTTTCGCCTACTGTCCTTCTAAAATATGTTTCAAACCACGATTTAAAACCTCCACTTGTCCACTTGTTTGTGGATGATATGCAGTAGAAAGACGGTGAGTAACTCCATACTTAAGCATGACCTTTGCGAATTGTTCATTGCAAAAATGAGTACCGCGATCACTAATTATAGCACGAGGAGTTCCAAATCGGGCCAAAAGAGATTTTAAGAATTTTACAACAACTCGGGCATCATTAGTGGGGAGCGCTTTCGCTTCAACCCAATTGGACAAATAATCAACGGCTATGAGAATGTACTTGTTCCCTCAAGAAGACGGGAATGGTCCCATAAAGTTGATGCCCCATACGTCAATGATCTCGCATACTTGAATTGCATTTTGAGGCATTTTGTCTTTTTGCGAGATTTTTCCTTGACGTTGACATGAGTCACATGACTTTACCATGTCATGGGCATCGCGATAAATCGTCGGCCAATAGAAACCGGAATCAAAAACTTTTTTAGCGGTGTAGTTCGCACCATGATGTCCCCCGGTGGGTCCATTATGGCAAGCCGTGAGGATATCAACGGCTTCTTGGCGGTAAACACAACGTCTAATAATTTGATCTGCACAAATTTGAAACAAATAGGGGTCGTCTCAAAAATAATGCTTTACATCCTTAAAGAAGTTTTTCTTTTGTTAGGACGACATCCCTTTCACTATAAATTCCCCGCATGGTAATTTGCAATGTCGGCAAACCATAGGGTACTAGAATCACCATGAAAAGATATCATTCTGAGGGTCTTGAGAGGAAATGTTTCGGTAATTTCATTTTTCTCGAGATCACCTTGATAAGGACTTTCTAATCTAGATAAATGGTCGGCCGCGAGATTCTCCGCTCCTTTTTTATCACGTATAATGACATCAAATTCTTGGAGTAGGAGAATCCACCAGAGCAATCTCGGCTTAGCATCTTGCTTAGCAAGAAGATACTTTAAAGCCGAGTGGTCCGTATACACTATGGTCTTTGATAAGACTAAGTAAGGCCGGAATTTCTCGAAAGTGGTCACGTTCGAACTAACACGTATAAAATATATATAATATATAAATACGTAATAATAAGGAAAATAATCAATTATAGTATAGTAAGTATTTTCCGTCGGGTTCTAGAAAATCGCTTTTAACCAAAGCAATTATCAAAAACCTCCCGGGTCGTTTCCTAGGCCGAAAAGTGGATGGAAATCTACGTTCAAGTTGTAAATCGAGCTTGATTATCACTTAAGTTTTTGGGTTTTTTTTTTAAATCTACTAAAAGGGAAAACATATAAAAGGGTAACTAAACTTTTGAATTTAAACTACTTTTAAACTAATATTAATTTTACGATTAAAAACTACAAGATTATACTAAAATTGATCTAAAAGATATAAATGAAGAAAATGCTTGCTAAGTGACGTGAAATGTTCATTAAGTGCGGGTTAAAGGTTTAACAAATTAAAATCCTTCGAAATCAAATTTCAAGAAATTAAATGACAAGTAAAGTAAAGTGCTTTTTAGAAAAATAAATGACAAGTATTTAAATTGCATTAAAAATAAATGACGGTATGTAAATTGGAAAAGGTAACGGATATTCAGAAAAATGACAAAAACGAAGCAAAACGGATAAAACCGAGCGCGGAATGGAAAAGCATGAAAAGTCAAAGTCAACCAGTCAAAATCAAGGTCAAAGTCAAAGGCAAAAAGTCAAAGTCAACAAAAAACGTAGCTGAAAATGAAGAAATCTTAAATGGACCAACCCGTACCCATTTAATGGGCTGGGTCAGTCCATTAAGCTTATTATATAAAGTCTTAATATAATTAAAAAGCCCTAAATTTCCCAATAAAACCTCATAACCGGCCAAATCCTAAGGCCCAAATCCTATATAACAACCAATAACCATACACCCTAATCTATTTACAATCGTTAGTCCTTAGTGGACTACCAAAGATAGACCCTACCATCCTTATCTCCATTACACATTTGTCCAAACACCCTAACCCCATTAACCCTGTTATCCCAAACCCATAAAACCCATTTTCGGCCTAAACCCTATTCACTCTCCTTTGTTACTCTCACCTTGACCTCTCCCCTGCAACCTGCCAAACCTATCACTCTCCCATCAAACCCCACACCTAAACCCCACTTCATAACCACGTTGGCAATCCTAGGGTTTCTGATTGGATGATGAACAAGGTCTAAATTCAAAGGCTGAGATGAGTTTACTTGGAGCCAAAGAAAAAAAAAAATATATATGGCCAGGATGTTGCATGGGTTCTTCCTCTTCACACAATAAGCACCAGAGGCACACCCCTTGTACTTACTTTCCTATAAATAGATTAGATTTCCCTTTGAAAAGTATCTAAGTAATATAGATTAGGAGTAATATCCTTAAATTTTCCAGTTTATTTTATGCTTTTTGTAATGAAATTTATCTTTATGTACTAATCTTTTTTATTAATGCAAGCAATTTTCAGTTTAAATCTATTGTCCTTATAAATTCAGCAATTACTTATGCAATTTTCCAAAGTTTCTCATTAAGCTAAAATGTTTTTCCCAAGTTCAATTTAAGCTCAAATAAGCTCCTAAAAGCTTATCTGAGTTTGTTTGTTAACTTTCAAGTCATATGGTTAAGAATTCTGTTTTGAGCTTTATGGATGATAAGCTAGCTTTGGATGAGCTTATGGGTTTGGATTCAGCTTATTAACAATAAGCTGAGTCCCTAGAGCTTTTAGGAGCTTCATTTTAGTCCTTGTTTAAGCAAAAGGACCAGGTTAGCTCATTTTTACTCATTTTGAGCTTATTACTTATCCAGCTTATTTGCCTGCTTATTTAGTGCTTAACATAGTTGCCTTTGTGCTTATCTGTCTCATTTTAGCTTAATATGTCTTGAATTTGTAGTTTACATCTTTAAGAATTAGTTTAATTTAAGTCATAGTTAAAACTGCTCATTAGATAGTTAAAACTGCTACTTATCTTTGCTTATCAACTAGTGCTTATTTTCATATGGTTCTTGCTTATTTGTTTTTAGTTATCATAGAACTTCATCTGTTTTTACAAATCAATGCTTAATTTGACCTGTTCTAATGTAAAAATTCATTTCCTAGTCTTAAAGGGGTGTTTGGGATAAGGATGTAAAACGGGTCAAAATTGGTAAAAAAACTGTTTGGGTCACTTAGTCACTTTTGACAAGCTTTAATTCTGTCCTAAGTAAAGTTTTTGTAAGTTTTAAATTAGTTTTACAAAGTTTTGAAGTTTGTTTTATCCTCAATTCAAGTCTGCTAAGTTCATAAGTTTGTTCAAACTGTTGTATTTTGATTCTTGCTTAGAAGTTTGTTTGAGGGCCTGGTTTATGCTTTCATGTAGTGTCTAAGGCAGTAGAATAGATGTAGAATAAATGTTTGTTGTCTCTTGTGATTTTGGTCTTGAATCTGTCAAGTCTTTTGTTTCATTTAAGTTTTAAATGTCACTTTTTAATATCAATTCTAAGTTAGATTTAGTTTGTTATAAGGTCTGATTTTGATTGTGCAAGTTCATTAAACATCAATATACATCTGTTTCAGCTTATTTTATGTTCTAAACTTCTTATATTAGCTTAATCTAGGTCTGCAAGTAGCTCATTTGTCTTTTTAGATAAAACTTAAAAAACCAAAGAGTGCATTCTGTGTAAGTATAGCATTTTTCATTTAGCTTTTTCCTAGCTTATATGAATTTCAAATTCCTTTTTCTTTAATGATTAGTGTAGCTTATAGGCCAAGCTTGAATTGTGTATAAGCCATTAAGCTATAAGGATCCATTTACTAGCTTAAAAAGTGAGGTATGGTGTAGCGGCATAGCTAAGCCTCACGCCTTATGAGTCATGGCGAGTCCTGACGTTTTTTAAGGCGTGACTTAAAGCGGCACAAAATATGAAATATTTATAAATTTATATCATATTTCAAATATACTGAGTTTACAAAAAATGTCATACATAAGGAATAAAGTCAAGAATATATCTTTGCATGTAATCTTTTTTATTTCTATAAAAAACATTTTTTATTGAATTAAGAAAAGCCTTCACGCATCATGTCTTATCGCGCTTTATTACGTTTTTTCACTTCTCATCTCACGTCACGCCTTAAGCCTACGCCTTGGTCTATTGCATAGCGTGGAGGTCATGCTTCACGCCTTTGTGAGGCCTTAGCGGCGCCATGGCGTGCCTTTTAGAACCATGATAGTATGGAACACCAAGTTCAGGGACAACATATGAAATAAAACCAAAATTTAAGGGACAAAGAAATGTCATAACTCTCCATATTAACAGGTGAAATAAAAATACACAGTAATTTCAAATTTTGTCCCTCATAACTTAGTTTTAGCTTGTCATCTGCTCATCTTGGTTTTGTTATTTAAAGGTATGTTAGGATTATGAAAAAGACTCGGTCACCACTGTGTATCGTTTAGTATAGCATAGCTCGTAGTTAGAAAGTAAGCGTATGGCTTTCGGTATTGGGCCGGGTCTTTTACACAAGTGTAAGCCCATACCCAAGCCCACAAAGCTCACAAACACTTGTATATAAACCCTTTTCCAGTCATGGGAAGGGGTTGGTTGTTCTTTTTATCACATTTCATGCTATTGCATTTTCTCTTACTAGAAACCTCACTTTCTCTCTCTAGATAATTAGCCAACCTAATCATCTATACTTGTGTCATGATATCCAATATACTACAATTGGTATCAGAGCCCATAGGATGATTAGCTAGATTGTATGTGCGTTTCCTTGGTTAGTTTAGATCAAAAGTTTGGTTTTTTGAAAGTTTATGGTCTTATTCTTGACACTCTTTGATTCTCTGGTTTGTGATGTTAAAGTTAGTATTTTTATAGTTGTTATAACCTTCTAGGACCAAGTTGTGCAAAAGAAACTAAGTAAAAACGTTCAAAAGGGTGATTTTTAGGTGTTTTTAGGTGAAAAAGTTCGTATATTCTTCATTGCGTTTTGACCTTTCTGAGACATCCATTGATCGATCACTAATCATTGATCGATCAACTTAATCATATCACAAGTAATCACTATGGCTAATCTTTCAAAGGACATCCAATGTGCCGGTTCCAATACCCGACCACATATGCTTGATAAGACTGACTTTGCATCATGGCAACAACGTATTCGATTGTACTGTCGGGGTAAGGAGAATGGGGTAAACATTTTAAAGTCAATTGATGAAAGACCTTTTTAGATGGGGACCACGCGAGTAATTGTTGCTAAAGGAACTGAAGGTTCTCTCCATCTAGGTCCTGAACGACCTCGAGTCTATTCGGATCTGTCACAG
>BQNB010085469.1:8002-25252 GCA_026074375.1 Tanacetum coccineum | reverse complement strand
TAAGGCCCATGGCCGGTCATGTAAGAGTACATATACCCTCTTTACACATGGAGAGGGTGGTGGTTGGTTGGTTCATTTTCTCACACATAATCTAATATTTCTTTCTTGGTTACTTTCTCTCACTATAACCTTCCTCCCATCTACTTTCTCTCTCTAGAATTTCTTCATTGTTATTTAGTGTTATAGATTACTAGCATTCTACAATTGGTATCAGAGCCGACTGGTTCAAGAAACCCGAGAAACCTCTAACTCCTGATCCTGATTGGAGTAAGAGACGAGAAGTTGACTTTCGACCTCTTCAGACATGGATTAGTCAAGTTGCGCATGCTGAAGAACCTCCCACTTCATTTGATGAGCTTAATGATACCTCATTTGATTTCTCTGCATTTGTCATAAATCGGCTTAAAATTCCAAATCTGACTCAAGAAATTCTGGTTGGACCGGCATTCAACCTGCTCAAAGGCACTTGCAAGAGTATTACGGAATTAGAGTATCATCTTGAAGAATGATCCAAAGCAACAACTGAACCACTTGACTGGCATAACCCAGAAAACAAACCATATCCGTTTGATCTCAGAAAGCCTCTTCCGTTAATTCAAGATCAACGAGGACGCCAAATTATCCCTAAGGATTACTTCATTAATAAAGATCTGGAATATCTAAAGGGTGGAGACTTAAGCAGACGATACTCAACTTTAGTGACAAAGACAAAGGCTGCTACTTATGAGCTTAAATGGATCGAAGACTTGGTTCCCGAATTGTGGAGTCCCGTGCAGATGAAATATGATCAACATGCTTACTTTGGCACTTCACACTGGGGTCCCAAACGCCAAAGCTTCTATGGATATGCATGTAACTTGACTTCGTCTAAAGATGTTTACTCCAAAATAAGAATTATTGCGGTAACCAGACTTACAATTATGAAGAAGTATGACTACGATCACCTGGAAGAGATTGAAGTTCGTCGAGATGATCAGAAGCTATATACGTTTAAAGAAGGTAAATTCAAAAGACTACATCTACAAGACATTGAAGATCACAATCGACGAACGGTATGATTTGAATGTGGCATTACGTATGTACACAAGATGTATTGTCATTCAACGGCGGGTGAAAGATCTTCAATTTGGTGTCAAAAGTTACCAAAAGAAGCTCAACCTTACTAAACCCGACACATAGAGATTGAATCTCAGGAACAGAACCGCATACACTTCATACTCGGACCCTCATGGAATAATATACGTGGATCATAACAGGAGAAAAAGATTGATGCGCGTTGATGAACTCCACAAGTTCAGTGATGGTACACTCAATGATGTTCGGTCTGCTTTTTATGACATTGCTGCAAGAATAGAATGGAATACCTGCCAATGAAGAAATGGAGTAACTTAGACAAGAAAAGGGCTCGGGTTATGGTTCAGGATATAGACAGGCAGCTTTATTAAAGGAGGTTGATGCGGAATCTAGAGAAGTTCGTTGGTGGAAGGGTATACGGGATTGTTCTCAGGCTGCTAGAAAGGACAATATGACTCCGTCATATTTTGTCTCAACTCACTTCAGGTCAATTTCTCGTATATAATAATCTTGTGAATATGTATATAAATAGTGTAGACATAAAAAGTAGGCATATATTGTGTCTGAGTATGAATTTTTAAGAATTTCTTAGTAAATTCAAAAAATTTCAAATTATCATACTCAAACACCATATAATACCCTTATAATTTGAGGGGGAGCATTAAAAATGTTCCTAATGTGGCTTGTTAATAATTGGAGATTCTTTCCCCGAAAGCAGTTATATTTGAATCAATTGATATCCAAAATATCAAGAGATTTAATATTTTTGATAAGGGGAGAAAATGTGATTAAAATATATGGCTAATAATGTGATTTTTTAAGATCTCAAGTATACGCTTTCCCATATATGTGCTAAACTATTTCGATTAATCGATGCACATATGAAAGGGGGCCAAATGGTTATGTGATTGGCTGAAATGTAGAAGTACCAAAGATCGACCATTTATATTACTGTATTGGATTTATAAGGTGGTTAAGTTTAGGTATTCATTCCCATGATCCAGCCAGAACCGGAGGGATCTACCTAGGGATATTCCACTAGATAGTGTAGTAGTCCTTAGGTATGAAAAAAGGAGTAAAAGTGAGAATAAAGGAAGGGTGCAGACTGAGATAGAGCTAGTACTGGAACAAACCCAACAAGGTACTAGTTATGAAATCTCGGTAAGCGCTGAAGGGGTTGAAGAAATAAAAAGAAAAATTAAGATAAAGGGTGAAAAGAAAGAAGCCCTCTTTACACTTAGGCAAAAATCAGGTCAATACATATGTTGTCAAGAATCACAAAGATGATTGCTGACATTGAAGACTGACATCATGGACCCAGTGATGCAATGCACAACCCTCCCTAGCCACTCAAAATCTCTCAAAAGATTAGTATTTCATTTCTCACGGATATTACACGTATTTCTATCAACTTTCTCACTCAGAGTTAGTTGGTATTAAAAAGGCGGCAGTCTGCTCCAGCCTTCGATCACTAAAACCAAAGTGCACTATTGAGTCTAGAGCCAAAAGAGATCATCCATAAATCTCATTAGGAAACTTGTCAAAATTATGCTTGCTAAGTCACACAATGTGAATAACAAGAAATATATATTAAGAGTTCTACTCATTATCCTTGTGATTTTGCCTGAACATCCAAGTGATACTTAAGTATTCACACTAAAGATAGAAATCCTGCTTGAGTCAACATCAAACAAGCTCATGGTAGGTGACTTGTGTGATTCTTACGAATCAAGCTTGTGACAACTGGAAAGAAACGATGGTGCGATTCTATATGAATCAAACTTGTTCCAGTAAATGAATTGACGATTGATGAATTTTAAAATGCTTAAAACTCTTGATGTGTCACAAAAACACTTTAGCAAGTGACACGTCGATTGATTTGAAAATAAAATTTTATTTTAATCGGTGAGATAGTAACTCGTTGGCTCACTCATACCGTGTTGTCTGCTTTGAGATGTTCCAGTATTGAGAATGGCTAGTGCAGCTGTGAAACCCTATCAAGAAGATTCTTTAGAATTCTATCTGATCACAAGTAGTATTTATATTGACCAACGGGGAACCGTGGTTATTGCAACCGTATTCGATGAAGTGACAAAGACACTTTCGTCCATATCTGTTGATTATAACTAACCTAAACCTGTAGTTATTCCCGATGATGGCAACAGCTAGACGTGGACGAGTCAGATTCATAGCCGCATGCTCATACTCGATCGACATTTATAAAGACATCATGAAAGCTCAAGTACATGTTTCAAGACTTCCGCTACTCTAATACCATACGTATTTCTTGAAGCGATGAAGTATTATGTTGATACCGTGCATCCTTCATAAAGTGACAAAGTGTTAAAGTTAAAAAAATATCAATAAAGATGGCTACACACGCTTTCAATATCAAGAACAGTGTGAGCATGTCGGTGCGATGGTCACAAGTGCACAAGATGGAAAAGATCAAAAGATGATAAACTAGATTGTATTTGGATGATGATTTCTAACTGCTCAATATCACATTCATGTCAAGTCAAAGATACAAGCCAAAGCCTAAAGTCAATGATCACTACAACATATCATAAGTTAATGATTGAAGTTAAAGACTACGAGCTCAAGACTAAAGTTAAAGCATAGTATGCTAGGTTTAAGTTTTTTTGTAAATTGGAGTGACCTCCCTTAGAGGGAGATTGTTAGAAACACAAAAAGTATCGGTCACTACCAATATAGTTAGTCGTAGCTCGTAGATTAATCAAATGTTATGTTGCTAAACGGGCCAAAGGCCCATGGAAAGCCTTTCATAAGGCCCATGGTCGGTCATGTAAGAGTACTTATACCCTCTCCACACATGGAGAGGGTGGTTGGTTGGTTCATTTTCTCACACATAATCTAATCTTTCTTTCTTGGTTACTTTCTCTCACTAGAACTTTCCTCCTATCCACTTTTTCTCTCTAGAATTTCTTCATTGTTATTTAGTGTTATAGATTACTAGTATTCTACAATGATTTGATAATACATTTTATGTCTAGATTCATTCTAGTGTCACCCATAAGGTAAAAATCAATTTTCAATTTCCTTTTATCAAAATGTGTTTTAATAAGAAAGTATATATATACTTAAAAAGGAAAGTTACATGTGTTTTAAAAATATGCAAAGTGCAAGTAAATTTAGTTAACTTACAAATATGAAATGTGTAAGTAATCCTCACTTGGTTACTTATAAAAATATATAAGTAACTTTGTTAGATTACTTACAAAATAAAATGTGCAAGTTAACTATTATATACTTGCTAAAAATAAAATGTACAAGTGACTTGTGTAGTCACTTGTGAAAATAAATAGTTATTACTTGTTGTGACTAACTTACTAAAATTATGTAGACTCAAATGTGTGAGTAAACTTTAAAGCTAAAAAGAAGTTTGTTTACTTGTTCAAATAAAATTTATATTTGGACGTAAACTTTAGTTTGGAAATAAAAGTGATGCATTTGTATAGAAATACTTGTAAATGCAAAATGTAAAATGACATTCAAAAGAGAATGACTAACCTCTTAAATACTTAATAACTCTAACAAGTATTTTAAATATTATTAATGATTTGTTAAGGGTTTGATCATAACGCAACATAACAAACATGTACGAACCTGTGTTGTAGCATATAAGGACTCGAGACGTCGCGAAGTGTTGAATGTATGTTGAGACAAAATATGATTACGAGTAACTTGTATATTTTACGTTATGTATTACAAGTTACATGTTTGTCATCAACAAAACAAGCGAGACTGTATGGATTAAATATCATAATATTTGCATTAATAATCTCCCCTTGTTTATGATGACAAAATATGTAAACATAATATATAGTAAAGTGTAAAAGTTACTTGTATCCATACTACCTTTACACTACCTTTCTTTGTTTACACCCTTCTCCTCTTTTTGTCGAAACAAAAAGGGCGTATCCTTGGAGTTAGACTGTGTTTCTTCCCAAAAAGGCGAGCTTGCATCATCCCAAGTAAAGTTAAAATGTCTACTCAATTCCCTTATGTTGTTGCATCCCCTAGGTTATTGTCATTGGTCACCAGCAGATCCATAGATCAACATTAAGAGGTTTAACCTACATCAGGCGAGGCGTGTCCCCATACAATATTAAGAAACAATAAGAGAAATTATGAAGAATATCACATAGCAATACGACATATGTTGATTTTTGCAAGTTACTTAGGACTATCTTGACTTCCTTTTTCAAAACATAAAGGAGTGTCGAAGTGTAAAAATGATGATGAATGTTTGCATGCTCCCCCTTGTTCGAGGCGTCAAGATATGATTAAAAAGCTACAAATCAAAATTATTGCAAAACTAGATTCATGCTTGGAGGAGTAAGTCATATACCACAAAGTATATATAGGATGCACTTTATAAATGCTCGATGGAAACTCCCCCTTGCTTGAGGGTGTCAAGATGATCATACAAAACAAAAAATTAGTCCAATAGTGGATTTGTACTTAAACAATATGTCATATAAAACAAAGTGTATAGACGACCCAATATGAGTGCTTGACGAATGCTCCCCCTAGTTTGAGGGCGTCAAGATGAACCTACAAAAAGAAAAATAATTAATGCAAACTTCATCATTGGATGAGTATGTCATATACAACAAAGTGTATATGCGTGAACCTACAAAGGTAAATAATCATTGCAAACTTCGGCCGGAGACAAGTATGCCATATACAACACTGTGTATATGAATAAACCTCAAAAGGAATAAATTAAACAAGCAAATATCGTCCCTAGACGATAATGCCATATACAAAACTATGTGTATAGCTGTTTAAAAATAATCTAAGGCCAATTGTATCCATATAAGATACCATACTGCTAATACCACATAAAGTGTATATATTAATTAAACCTTTATAGAAATGATTGTGCATGATATTTTTTTTCGCTGCGAAGAAGTCCAATAATTATTGATGTTTATAAGGATGCAATTTTAAATGAATTGATCCACAACAAGCAAACTCAAAGTTAGAATAACTAACATCTTATGGAGTGTAGCCTTCTAATATGATGGGCATACAACAGGAGGTAAAAATGAGAATATAAGAGTACTCTTAAATAAACTCCCGTGAAAAATAAAGTCGTAAGTAAAATAATGCCAAATATTAATATATCCTGAACTACTTGCATCATCATGGTGGTTTTGGTATGAAAATGTGTCAAGGTTGTAAGGATGTTCTGAGACGATACGCACTTCATTATAAATTCAACTTGGCTTTGTACAACATAGCAAAATGCGTCTGAGAGTCGAGATTTATGGAGGCCTGTTGATCATAAAAGCATAAAGGTAGGCATAGGTTAAAAGTATTGGTGAAGGGGTTCAACCCTCCATGTTATAAGTGATGGTGATCCACTAGCGGTGTGGGTGTGGTGTGAAGGAAAGTATCAAGGTGAATCTGCCTTGATGAAGATAACTCGTGGATAATTCCGAAGATGGATAAAATAAAAAGTTTTTCGCAACCCTACCTTGGTGGTTTGATAAAGCTCTTGAGGCTAACATGTGACTTTATAGTATGAAAAGGTGGCAAAGATGGTGAGTGACAATGCAGTAACCACCAGTATTTATATAATGGATAAGGAAGATTATGCAACGGGGGTTTTTTGAACAATTAATTGTTCTATCACCAAAAGAAAAAATTAAACCTAATTCATGTCCAAGGTGTTATTCCATTTAGCTGATTGTGAAAAAGTGGAAAAAATGCTTGCTAAACATGCAATGAAAAGTGCATCATGGTTCTAGCAAATCTGACAATCCTTTTCCAAAAAAGGATCAGTCTCTAGTCAAGGGATTCACCTTAATGTTGTCAGTGGGATTTTTCATTCTAGAATCCTAAATTCCATCTAAACATTGGTTCTTCCTACTATAATCCTAATATCATTTTCAAAACCCCAAAGGCAATATTACTACCCTTAATGTAGTGTAAAATATGGATTAAAATATGGAAAAAGTACGAATGAGTACAAATTAATTTGATATGTGCTTAACAGTTATCAGCCTACACAAATCCAAACGAGTTAGTTTTAAATCTAACACGAGACAAAAGCAAGAATATCATCGTACAACATGATTATTCAAACATTCATACCAACAAATACTAACGAAACTCGTTCACGTATTATTATGGAATGACATAACAAGTAGACATGTAAATAGTCATAGATACTGTGGAAAACTAGAAGGGGGGTTGAATAGTTTATCGCTTTTTTAATTAAAGGTTTTGAAGTGTTTGTAAAAAATTCTAGATTTGAATTTATGTGAACTCAACACTTGCACAATATGAACAATATATTTATCTAAACAATTGATATGATAGTATAAGGAGATAATGTAAGATAAGAGATGAGAGTAAGAACAATCAAACCACAATGAGAGGATTTATAGAGGTTCGGTAACGAAGCACCTCTTCGCCTTACTCCACTCCCCGAGCACCTAACTCGAGAATTTTCTTCACTATGTCAACAAGCTCCCTTATGGCAGAGAAAACCATACACAACGTTGCTTACACCGATTAACGACACAAAGCTAAATGTCGAGTTCTAATCTTAGTTAGAACCAATCTATCACAACACAACTTCACGACTTCACAACTTCACAACTTCAAGACTTCCTCACAACTTCACGACTTCACTTCACCACACTACTTATGTCACAACTAACTAACACTACTTGGTAAGATCACCACGATCTATCTATACTTACAAAGATCACCAAGATCTAGCTACTACACATAAATACAAGATATACAAAAGATTTACATGTTATGATATGGATGCAATAAGATTGCAACAACACACAAATGTGTAATACTTCTTCACTTGAGGATGGAAGTATTCTTCTCTTGCACTTGAGAAATTGAGCTTGGATTACTTGGAAACAAAGCTTTATGATTAAATGATCAAATGATTTTGATGAGATGTGTGGGCTGTTTTAGAATAGAAAGAATGAGTGCAAAAGGTGAGAAAATTGTGGGGAAAAGTCCAGTATTTATAGGACAAACTGGGGGAGCGTCTACCTAGGGGCGGTCCCCTTAATTTTAAGGGGGGTGGCCGTGTATTAAAGGGGGCCGCCCAAGACTAGGGCTTCCCCAGTTTTTCTTTTGTGTAGGGGGAATTTTCTGGAACTTTTCTAGCCGTTTTAGGTTCGAAAATTTGAATTTCAAAATGTTTATTTTGAATAAAACATTTCTTTTAATTGTAGAAAATGTTTTGTAATGTTTATAAAATGTTTACAACATTTTATAAAAGGTGTGGGTTGAATAAAGAATTTCCTTTGAATCATAAAATGCATTACGCATTTTATTTATTCATACCTTTAAAAGTGATTTATTGTTTTGAAATGAGGAAATTACTACTAATTACTTTTTTGTTTACGTTTAATTTTACAGTTAACGTTTTTTTATTTTGTTGATTATCAAACGTAAAGATGTGAAATAATATTAGTGATTATTTTATGCATTATCTTTTTATCAACACTCTCCCCCTTTTTTGATGATTACAAAATTTAAACTCATTAATGTAAATTATTTTTAAAACAAGTATGTAGTGGAGTTTTCATGTCATTCTCCCCCTTTTTGTTAAATCAAAATAGACCATCATCGAGAATTTCTAGTTAAATCGTCGAAATAAATGCTCCCCCTTAGGTGTGCTCCCCTCGTCGAGGGCTCCAGGAATCAAGCATGATTTCTTGGCTACAAAAACGAGTTAGAACAATACAAATATTTCTAACATGTAACAAGAAGGAAGGAAAAATATGACAAGTGCAAGCAAACTTCATTCATTTAAGATAATGTGTGTGAATAACACACACGCATACATAAAAAAACAAATATGCTTTAGAAGCATATTAATACATAAAAAAATCTGAAGTAGCCAAAAGTATGTTGACATTGCTTGCGATCAAGAAGGATTAACGATTATTTGAAGGCATATTACGAGATTAGTTTTGGAGATTTTGGAGCGGAAGGCTGTTGTGGTAGCAATCTCTTTGGAACTTAGGTGGGGATGAGGTTGAGTGAGAGGAATTCTATCCACTTGTATCCTCACTTAAAGCAAGAATTTTTTTGGGTTGAAAATGGCAATAAGGGCAAAAAATTACCCAACAGGATTTCAACTTTGGTTGATGTTAGGATGTGTGTAAGTTTTAGAGAGTAAGGTGTTGAGGGAATGTTGTATTGTTCGGTGAGTGAGATGCACGGCTAAGAGGTTAGATAGGTCTTGTAGTTGATTAATGTCCTTCAACTAGCTTTCTCTACTAAAGATAGAGGGTGGTTGTGTTGAGTTGGTTGTTACGTTGAGGTGGAGCTTGAGTGTGAGCAATATGTAGTTGAGGGTGAGATGGGAGTGGAGGATGTGAGACGCAACTTATGGTGATGTGGGAAGTTCCTTAATGTAAGATTTGGTAATGCCCTTGATTGGGGTAATTATTTCTTGAGATGGGGGTCATGATAGAGTGAGGGTTTGTTGGTATTTGTGAAGTTGGAATTGAGCCAGATTTGATGTGTTGCAAAAGGTTTGGTTTTCTTCCTCCAAATGGATTTCACACGCTTTATGGCAACCCTTGATGGTTTGGATGTGGTTTTGGTTAGGAGATAGTCATTGGTGGGGTTGATTGTGATGATGATGAATAGGATGTATTTATAAGGATGAAGAGGTTTAAATTAGGACAAATGAACATTCCAAAGATTAAATCCAAGAAATGTATGGAATTTAGGAACTGTACTAATCTATAGGGGGTTTGGTTAAAAAGAAAAGAAAAATATTGTTTTCCCCATGTTTTCCTAGGCCGGTCCCCTTATCTAAGGGTCGGTACCTTTAAAATTAAGGGGGCTGCCCTTTATGAATTAAGGGGGCCGCCTACTGGGATTTTCCACATTTCCTAAAATTCGATTTTTCTCAATATTTTGTGAGAGGGTTTCTGTTTTGGTGTTTAGTTTGCAGCAAGTCCATCCTTTTATGGCAATTAAGGTTTTTAGCACATAGCATTTAAGCATTCAACATTCTATATATATATGACAAATTTATACAAAACTTTTTCACCATAATTTTAGCATATACTCTATTTTGAATTGAGAACCTAAAAAATAAGAACATGTATAAAATAGTAACAAGATATGATGCACTAAAGAATTTTCTTTGTCAAGAGGCTAAGTAAGAATGAACTAAACTTATGTGCAAGTACCAGTGTGTGCCTAAATGCAAAAAAGTGGAGTATCGTGTTATTTTCGACACTAAGACATGCTAAAACCTAAGGAAATAATCAAAGCTCCTTGATTTAATTTTGTTCAACCAAGATTGTCGAAAAATATATATTAGATTATATACTTTTCACAACAAGTAAGAGCATCATTTATACATTATTGAAAAATATTTTTTAGCATATCTTAATCAATGTAGAAACTTGATTATTATTTGCTCCTATTGGAGAAGAACTTTTAAAAATAATAGATTGATATTATTGTATATATTTATAAATGAGATATGCATTAAGATAGAAGAATTAAGTATAAACAAAAAGAAGTTTGTTTATAAACGTTCCCAATCTTTATGTTTTGTGTTGAAAATAAAGCCTAACTCAAGAAAAAAGAAAAAAAATTGTCAGTGGGTGGTCCCCTTAAAGTCTGGGCGGTCCCCTTAAAATTAAGGGGGCTGTCCTTTATGAATTAAGGGGGCCGCCATTTGTTTGAAAATTTTCTCAAGATTTTTGTCAAACAATGATTTCTTTATTATGCCGAAAACTTAATCGATTTGTTCCATCATTCCTAGACCTAGACGTAAGTAGTTAAATGGCTCCGTTTTAAGTTGGTTTAGTAGGATATCGGCTATGTTGTCTTCTGATTTACCTTGTTTTCTATAGAGAGAATCCCGTTTTCAACATTATCGCCAAGAAAGTGATGACGAATCTCAATGTGTTTTGTTCGTGAGTGTTGAACGGGATTCTTACTTAAATCTATAGCCCCTTTGTTATCACACATTATTGGAATGTCGTCTAACCTAATTCCATAGTCTATGAGATCTTGCTTCATCCATAGAGCTTGTTGACATGCCTTTCCGGCGCTTACGTATTCCGCTTTGGTTGTGGAGATGGCAAGAGCGGTTTGCTTCTTTGAAAACCATGATGTTAGACAACATCCCATAAACGTGCAAACACCACTAGTGCTCTTGCGATCCACATAATCTCCTGCATGATCCGAATCCGCATACACTATTGTTTCTATGCTGGATCCTTTAGGATACCATAATCCTAAACGCGTAGTGCCTTTATTGTATCTGAAGATACGTTTAACCGCTTCTAGGTGAGAGGTTTTAGGATCCTCTTGAAAGCGGGCACAAAGGCAAACACTAAACATGATATCGGGTCTACTTGCCATTAAGTATAATAAACTACCTATCATGCCTCTATATTTGGTATTATCTACGGACTCACCTTCTTCGTCTCTCGTGAGTTTGGTTTCCGTAGACATAGGGGTCTTTATTGGCTTAGAGTCTTCTAGTCCAAATTTCTTAAGCATTTCCTTAATATATTTTGATTGATTAAAAAATATTCCATCATCTAAACTATTTTTTATTTATAATCCAAAAAATTAGTTCCCTATCATACACATTTCAACTCGATCAGCTTGATCTTGGCAAAGTCATCACACATTTCTTGAGCAAGTTGATCCGAAATATAAGGTCATCAACATAATTTGGACAATTGAGATTGGAAAGTCTTTCTTTTTAGTGAGGGCGCCCAACTAATGACGCTCCTCTTTTTGTCATAATCAGGGGAGGTGTTTACCAGACCTTTTCTAGCCGTTTTAGGTTCAAAAATTTGAATTTTAAAATGTTTATTTTGAACAAAACATTTCTTTTAAATGTAGAAAATGTTTTGTAATATTTATAAAAAGTTTACAACATTTTATAAAATATGTGAGGTTGAATAAAAATTTCCTTTGATCATAAAATGCATTAAACATTTATTTATTCATACCTTTAAGAGATTAATTTATCGAAATGAAAATTTACTACTAATTACTTGTTTACGTTTAAATTTACATTTGACGCTTTTATATTTTGTGATTATCAAAACGTGAGGATGTCGAAAAAATATTAACAATGTTTTTAGGCAATATTTATATATACCCATTTTGTTCCTATAATGGTCATATCTATGGGATTTGGGACTAGTTCCCAAACATCATTTGTTTTAAATTGGTTTAGTTCCTCTTGCATGACCATTACCCAATTTTTATCTTTTAAACCCTCATTTATATTTTTAGGTTCTATTGTTGAAATAAAGCAAAAGAAATTGCTTTTGTCTTGCGCTTGCGACCTAAGAGTTCTTTGATTTAGATTACCAATAACGTTTTCTAGCGGATGAGTTTTAGAATCTTTAATATTTACGATTTGATTATTTTCAAATGAAATATCTCCAAGATCATTTCTTATGGGTTTTGTTTTACTAACCTCAATAGATTCTTCTTCGACTAACTCATCATCTTCCAATGGTGATGTTTTAGGCGGGGGGAGTTTCATCGAAAGTTACATTCAACGACTCTCCAACTTTCATTGTTTGTTTGTTAAGTATTATGTAAGCTTTACTATTTTGCGAATATCCTAGGAAAACACCTTCATACGACTTTGGGTCGAACTTGGTTAGGTAATCTTTTGTATTAAGAATAAAACATTTACTTCCGAATACTCTAAAATAGTTAAGGTTTGGTTTCCTTCCTCTTAACAACTCGTATGGAGTTTTTCCCAAAATACGTCTAATAGAAACTCTATTAATTATATAAGTTGATGTATCGATCGCATTGCACCAAAATTTTTGAGGAATGGATTGTTCATTTAACATGGTTCTACTCATTTCTTGTAAGGTGCGATTTTTTCGTTCTACTACCCCATTTGATTGTGGAGTACGAGGAGCGGAAAAATTTTGTGCGATATCCCATTTAAATCACAATAGTTTTCAAATTGAGCTTCATTATCAAATTCCTGACCATGATCCGTTCTAATTGATACAATGGAACATCCTAATTTGTTTTGGATCATTTTGCTAAATACTTTAAATTTTTCAAAGGCCTCGGTTTTATTTTGCTAAAAATCTATTCCCATGTGACTCGAGAATATCATATCCTAATGATTACTAAGGTATAACAATTTCCTCCATAGCTTCGTATGGCGGAAGGGCCAAACAAATCCATGTGAAGTAGTTCTAGGCATCTAGTTGTTGAAACTATATTTTTAGCCTTGTGACTTGTATGCGCTTGTTTTCCAATTTTTGCATCATCACAAAAATGTCGACGTAATTAGTTTGGGTAGAGTTCCTAACTAATTCTTTAGATGCTAATGATGAATTAATTGCATATTAGCAGTGATCTACATCTCCTATCCATAGTGTGGATTTTTCGTCCAATGTTGCAAGGCATATTTTGTCTTCCCGGTTTTATTTCCTAGTTCATTACATATATTCTCCTTTCCTAATTCCTTTCCTAGTTAACCTTTTTCGTCTTTTGAAATTTGTGCTATCGTGTTTGGTAAATATTCTTTGCAATTGTTACACATAATTTGACCTCACCTAAGCAAGTTATATGTTAAGTTATCTACCGTGCCACCATTTTCAATTATTAGGGAGTATTGAGAAATCGTACCTTTGCTATTATTTTATCCGCGGCCAGTTGGCTCCCAAATATTACGTTTCCTCAGTTGTATCTCAGTATGAAGAAAAACAACTTTTCGATTACCGATCAAGTGTTTGTGAGCATCCACTATCTTTACTCCACTCATCGGGTTCCAAGTTTACTCCAAAGGGTTATTTCTCGGGCGCTTTGAGCTACAATCAAGTTTCCATCTTTGGTCTTTCCACTTAATCTTCTCCATTGTCCGCCTTCATGTCTCCTCCAATAAATGCTCTTTGATCTTGTCTTGGCTGCTTGAATCCAATAAGTGAATTGGGATCACCACATTTAAAACATTTTTCTTTCACTTTTACCTATAACCATCATTTCTACTTCTTTGAATGTTATTTCTATCGCCTCCGTGTTGTCTTACATATCTTCCCTCGCTCTTGAAGAATTTCCTTGAATTCTTTTAACAACGGCCATAGCATACTCTTCGTCTTCACTATCGGAGCTTGAGCTATCTTCATCACTTACTTCCTTTTTCACCTTTGATGCAAGATATCTACTTTGTTCTTTCTTGCCTTTGACCGTTTCGAAGTCTTTCTTTATTACCTCTTCATAGACTTTCAAGTTTCCAATTAGTTCGTCAAGAGGTAAGGTTGTTAGATTATTTGATTCTTCAATCGCCGTGACTTTCGCGCGCCATTTTGGATGTAATGCCCTAAGAAATTTCCTAACACAATTCTTGCTAGAAAAACCTTCATCAAGTGCTTTTAGACTAGTAATAATAGGTTAAATTTAGCAAAAGGCATTATCTACTATGAATTCCTCTTACCCGGAATCTAGATTGTTTCATATAGTGAACAAGAAGATCTATTTGTTAATTAACTTTGATTAATACATTGATGTGTGATTAGCAAAGTATCCCAAAATTTCTTTGCGTTTGGACACGTAAAATTCTTTCGTATTCTTTACGTGGCAAAGCATTATAAATTACCATTTTAGCTTCATTATTTTTTGCAAGTTTCTTTTTAAGATCATTGTTTTGTTTATGAAAAGGTACAACTTCACCCTTTTTAGTTTTGAATAGGAGGAAAATCACCATCGGTAATAACATGCCAAAGATCTAGATCTTTTGACTTCACATAAGTTTCAAATCTATTTTTCCAATAAATAAATCCATCACTTTCAAATAGTGGTGGTCTTTGCATATATTGCCCTTCTAAATATTTTTCCGATTCTAGTATTCGAATTCAAGTTTAAAATACAATTTTATTTTTAAAAATCTTGTTTAGCGTGGCTCTTGATACCAATTGTGAAAACTAGAAGGGGGGTTGAATAGTTTACCACTTTTTAATTAAAGGTTTTGAAGTGTTTGTAAAAAATTCTAGATTTGAATTTATGTGAACTCAACACTTGCACAATATGAACAATATATTTATCTAAACAATTGATATGATAGTATGAGGAGATAATGTAAGACAAGAGATAAGAGTAAAAACAATGGGGTGGTTGGTTGGGTGGGTGGTGTGGGGGGAGATTGGGTGTGGCAAACCACAACCGCGAGGATTTATAGTGGTGTCGGTAACAAAGCACCTCTTCCCTAATTCCACCCCCGAGCACCTAACTCGAGAGTTTTCTTCACTATGTCAACAAGCTCTCTTATGGCGGAGAAAACCGTACACAACGTTGCTTATTACTACCAATTTACGACACAAAGCTAATGTCGAGTTCTAATCTTAGCTAGAACCAATCTATCACAACACAACTTCACAACTTCTTCACAACTTCAAGACTTCCTCACAACTTCACGACTTCACTTCACCACACTACTTATGCCACAACTAACTAACACTACTTGGTAAGATCACCACGATCTATCTATACTTACAAAGATCGCCAAGATCTAGCTACTACACATAAATACAAGATATACAAAAGATTTACAAGTTATGATATGGATGCAATAAGATTGCAACAACACACAAAGGTGTAATACTTCTTCACTTGAGGAATGTATTCTTCTCTTGCACTTGAGGGATTGAGCTTGGATCACTTGGAAACAAAGCTTTATGATTAAATGATCAAAGGATTTTAAAGAGATGTGTGGGCTGTTTTAGAACAGAAAGAATGAGTGCAAAAGGTAAGAAAATTGTGGGGAAAGGTCTAGTATTTATAGAACAAACTGGGGGAGCGTCTACCTAGGGCCGGTCCCCTTAAATAGGTGAGCGGTCCCCTTAATTTTAAGGGGGTCGGCCGTGTATTTAAGGGGGCCGCCCTAAACTGGGGCTTCCCCAGTTTGTCTTTTGTGTAGGGGGGAATTTTCTGGAACTTTTCTAGCCGTTTTAGGTCCGAAAATTTGAATTTCAAAATGTTTATTTTGAATAAAACATTTATTTTAATTGTAGAAAATGTTTTGTAATATTTTAAAAATGTTTACAACATTTTATAAAAGTGTGAGGTTAAATAAAAATTTCCTTTGATCATAAAATGCATTAAACATTTATTTATTCATACATTTAAGTGATGTATTTGTTAAAATGAGAGTTTACTACTAATTACTTATTTACGTTTAATTTTACGTTGAACGTTTTTATATTTTGTGATTATCAAAACGTAAAGATGTGAAAAAAATATTAGTAATGTTTTAGGCATTATATTTTTATCAACAGTTTGATTTGGTGATACAGGGTAAACGTTTTGTAGATTTGACAGGTTTGGACCCTCAGTTTGTATGGTTTGTTTGCATAGATCGTCCTTTGTGGTGTAAATGATATGAAGGAGTTGGCAGTTTCAGCCCTTGAGGTTGTATACTTTAGTTGCATGGAAAGTCCCTAAAGGACTAACGGTGTAGTGGGCTTAACGACAGTTAAGGTTGTTTAGGTTTAAATGATTTTGGGCTTGTTTGGGCCGGTTTAATTTTAATAGGGTTTTGGGACTTTTAAATTTCAAAGCCCTTTTAGTTATGTCCTTAATAGCTTAATGGGCTGCCCCGGCCCATTAGATGGGTACGGGTGGGCCCATTAAGTATTCTTCGGTATCGGCTTCGGTTTTGACTTTGACTTCTCGGGTTGACTTTGACTTTGACTTTTTCACGCTCTTTTCATTCCGTGCTCGGTTTTGTTGCGTTGGCTTCGTTTTTGTCCTTTTCTTAGATACCCGTTACCTGCATAATACAAATGCAAAACACACAAATACAATGTATTCTTGGTATGTTTTTAGTCTTTTAAGCACGTTTTCCTAGGTAAATGGTATGTGTAATTAAGCACATACCAAAGCACATGACATATACTTTTATTTTTTTCAAGTATACGATTTCTCATTTCTCTCTTTCTATTTTTCTCTCACAAATCTCACTTTCTTTTTTTCATCATTCTCAAAAACATCATATGAAGAAGAAAATTTTGATCTTTAAAAGTTTTCAATCATTATAAAGACACTCCCCCTTAACATATGCCGAGAAACATTTTTAACATGAAGCTAAAAACGCAAAAATACGGATATGTGAAGGTGAAATGTAAAACAATTTTCCATTTC
>BQNB010085468.1:0-28466 GCA_026074375.1 Tanacetum coccineum | reverse complement strand
TGGCTCCAACAACGTTTCAAACAGGGGAGGCTCTTCCTCCCCTACCACCGCGTATGCCACCCAATATCCGACTTCCTAATTTAGCACAGGCGTAGGGGAGGAAGAGCCTCCCCAATTTGAAACGTTGTTGGAGCCATTTCAGACGTTGTTGCATTTTGCACCGATCTGTTTTTTTTTTAATTTTTCCCCCCGATTTATCATTGCCGAGTGATCGATTATGTTTCATACTGTAGTTTTATCTTTCCTTTGTGTGTATGTGTGGGATGGTAAGAAGTGAAGTGTACTTAGGTCCTTTTATAGTTAATGAAAGGAAGTAGGAACCACACACATCTTTTTCCAAAGAGAATATATAAATCATTATCGGTGGTAAATCTCATATTTTTAGATTCTTCAAGGTTTTTAACGAGTTTAGTTTTGAATTTTAGTCTTGCATGGTTAAACAGTACGTGTTTAATTAGTTTAACTTTGAATCCTAGCTTGTTGTTGAAGCTTTTGTTTGTCCCGAAGTGTTGTGTTTTTTGTTAGTTGGGATGCAATATATATATATATATATAGGCCTAAGACCACAATTTGTACCACAAGATAAAGAATCAACAGCTCATAATGTTCGTGTTCTTTGAAAGATGATGGGTTCTTAACCTACTGAGTTGATTTGAGCCACTGTTTGTG
This sequence comes from Tanacetum coccineum, assembly GCA_026074375.1. Taxonomy (NCBI): domain Eukaryota; kingdom Viridiplantae; phylum Streptophyta; class Magnoliopsida; order Asterales; family Asteraceae; genus Tanacetum; species Tanacetum coccineum. The sequence goes on along the minus strand of BQNB010085468.1, from coordinate 27,797 downwards.
CTATGTTTCCCCAAATGCTACGTACGACAATCATCCATTTAACCCTTTCAAGATTGTATGATGGTGCGTATAGAGTGAATTGAAAGCTTCTTTCACATGGATCTCAACTTGAAAACAAAAATTCTAAGTGGCCTAGTGGCAAAAGGGTTTGTGACTATCACTCTAAAATATGTGAGGTCTCAAGTTCAATCCCTCCTGCTAGGTGCAAACAATCTTGAAGTGGCCACGTCAACCTCCTAAAAACGGAGTCTTTACCTGGGTTGACAAACCCGGTGGATTATTCTGCCAATATGTCGGAAACCATGGTTAACAAAAAAAAAATTAAGTTGCAGATTTGTAACAACAATGGAGGTTCCAGGAGGCTTTAGAAAGAAGACTGGTTGCTGTTAGTTGTTCTCACTTCTGTCTAAAAGAAAATATGTGCGTTGATGTTGGTTTTTTGTAGCGCAGAGTACGTATGATAAAGCCATAAAAAAGATAGTAAAAGCATAATAGCACATTAATGGACGAATATATGTTAGGCACTTATGCTTTTTGTTCATTGGCTTTTTCATTAAGGGGTGTTTGGAGTTGCATAATCTATCAAGTGTTTAGATAAAATCTACTCGTATTATATACTTATGTTATAAAAATGTTGGTATCTCTTTGGTTTTTAGCATATAAGCCGTTTGAAATTAGTAATCCCAAATGCCCCCTCCCTATATATCTACCAAAGATTAAAGGACAAATTAACTTTCGCTTCCTTTCTTTTTTTCGGCAAAATTCTTACGTACTGTTTGGTATGTTGTAATTAAAGGGGGAATAGAAAAGATTATTACGATAGAATGAAAAAATGTTGTTTGTTTACATTTATGGAATGTAATGATTCATTATAAGGAATGACCCATTACACCAAAATCATTACTTAAAGGCCCCCTACTTTTTTTTCATTCCATCTTGTAATTGAATCAAATTACATAAAACTCGAGCATTAACTAACATATTAAATTAACTTCCATTCATTAATGGGGCATTTTAGTCTTTTTATCATGATTCAATTACGTCTTATCATACAAACCAAACATGATAAATAATATTAATGAATCATTACATTCCACTATTTATTCCATTACGTGGGTTATTCCATTCATTTGACATTTCATTTCGTCCTACCAAACGAACCCTTAATCACAACGTATAGAAGCAAAGTGTAAGGTACAATATGATTTAATGTATTTTATTTATTATATATGTATAGAGTTAACTACATTTTTGGTCCTTAAGGTTTACCGGGTATAACGGTTTTGGTCCAATAGTTTAAAACGTAACGGATTCAGTCCGTTTTTGGTCGACCCGTAACACATTTGGTCCAAACGTTAGTTTGACTAACTATTGACTGTCAAGTGTGAGGGCAAACTTGTCTTTCTCTATTATTGATAGGGACACATACGTCTTTTACTCATTCCCGCTATAACCATTGATATACTCGTCCATTTTATACTATGACATTTCATTAATCATCCAACTACCACCACACTTCATAAAAGATTGTCACACAGATAATCAAAACCCTAACTAAGTAGTGTTCTTCCCCAAAAAATGGTAATCATGAATTGGAAGTTGAGACCTAAAGGTCACAAACTCAATCCATACGTGAAATATAGTAAATGATTTTTTCATTTATTATTTACTTGTATTCGTATTAGATTATAACAATGTGGATTAAGTTATTGCTTTTTTGAAATTGATTCTTACAGAGAATGATCCAAATATATTTTCTCTAAAAGTCAACGATGGAGGTGGATTCAGTTATGTATATGGTCCAAAGAGAACTAGGGCTCCAATGCGTGTATATAAAGGTGGGAATGCAGATTGGTTTGATGATGTTGATGCAGATGTTTAGTATCAGGTATGCTAAAGGAGTTAGGTTATGAGAATCCAAACATCAAAATCCTTTACAAAAAACCTCCTCTGATCTAGATAAAGGACTTGAACCATTAAGTAAAGATATTGATGTACTGGAATTGCTCAGCTATGTGAATAAGTTTAAGTTAATTGAGTTATTTATTGAGCATCCTGTTGATAAATGTGTTATAGATAAATCTATTATAGATTTAGATCAGGAGGATAACAGTGTTATTGATAGTTTAGAGAGTAGTAATGCTTGTTTAGAAACAAATGAATGTGAGGCTTTAGAGAATGAGTATGCTGGTTTAGAAACATATGAAGGTGAGGCTTTAGAGAATGACAATGCTGGTTTAGGAACAAATGAAGGTGAGGGTATAGAGAATGACAATGCTGGTTTAGGAACACAAGAAAGTGAGGGTATAGACAATAACAATGTAGAAGAGTTGGATCCCCTGTTTTCTTATCCAAACACCAACCATCAAAAGAGACAGTCAAGTGAGCATATAAGTAGTCTACATAGAAATGCTGAAGGTAGTGATGACAATGAAGAAAGTAATGACACTGAAGAGAGTGAAGAGAGTGAAGACAGTGACTTTGAATGTGATATAAAGGATAGGATTGATGATGTTGATGCTGACATGGAAATGTTTAAAAAAACATTGATCCTAGTGTAGAATGGGTTGGTTCTACTGAGCCTCAGCCACACGTAGAAAACAATGATCAATTTGTGTATGAGGAATGTGACCTTGAGGACTTTGATAGTGATATTGATCCTGATGATGATGAGGCTGAGAGAAAGAAAGTTTGAGAAAAATAAGTAAAAGCCACAAGCCTGTAGATGGTCACTTATATACTGAAAACTTCTATGTGAGTCAAACATTTCCTAACAAGGAAATGATCAAAGACATGGTGACTAGGATCTCAGTTGAAAAAAAGGAGGGAACTGTATTTGACTAAGAATGATAAGGAAAGGGTTAGGGCTGAATGTAGAGGTCCTGTTCCTGTTTTTTCTAATTCTGGCCCAAGTGGTGAAAGTGTACCTAATGTAGAAGGCCCAAGTGATGGCCCAAGTAATGGCTCAAGTGATGGCCCATCTGGATCTCCGAGTCAACCAAGTGAGATAGATTCCAATAAGAAAAAGACAAAGAAAGGGGGCAAAACAGTGGTTAAAACATTAAAGTGTCCTTGGTTAATGCACTCTGTAAAGCCAAAGGGGGAAAACACTTGGTATGTTAGGGTTTTTAGAGACACCCATACATGTCTTCAATCTAGGAAAGTTAGAAAGTGCACAGCTTCATTTCTAGCAATAGAGATTGAGCAATCCATCAAGCCAAACCCTAAGATACCACTATTAGCTCTAAAAGATCAAATACAAAAGAAGTATGAGATAGGGGTTTCAAAACAAAAAGTGTTTAGGGCAAAACAAATGGCGCAAGAGAAGGTGATTGGTGATCACACAACGCAGTATTCATTGTTGAGACGGTATGTGTTAAAATTGAAAGAAAGGAACCCAGATACAACAGTCAAAATTGATGTTGAGAGAAACTTTGAACCTGATATTCCAACAAGAAAGTTCAAAAGAATTTATGTGTGTTTGGGTGCCTTGAAGAATGGATTCAAAGCTGGTCAAAGAGATCTCTTAGGCCTTGATGGGTGCTTCATGTCTGGACCATTTCCTATGCAGATCATAACAGCTATAGGAGTGGATCCAATAATTGTATATACCCTTTGGCTTATGCAGTTGTTGAATCTGAAACAAAACAATCATGGCTATGGTTTCTTGATTGCCTTGGAGATGACTTAGAGTTGTTCAGGAAATCAAACTTCACATTTGTTACAGACAGACAAAAGGTAAACATACTTATCTGTTTTGCTATTGATATTAAACATATTTAATTGTTTTGTTATTAACAAGTACTTAACTAATTTCATTCCAATTAGGGGGTTATACCAGCATTGGTAGAGACATTCCCAGCAGCTGAACATAGATACTGCTTGAAGCATATCTATGACAACATGAAGTTACAGTGGAAAGGAAAGCTATTTAAGGAACTATTATGGAGATGTGCTACTGCTACCAATGTGACTCACTTTAACATAGTCATGGAAGAAGTCAAGCAAGCAAATAAGAAGGTTTATGATTGGTTAAAAGACATTCCACCTCAGCATTGGGCAAGGTCCCACTTTTCTAGTAAGACATCACTTTGATAATCTTTTGAACTAATTTCATCTGGTTTAGGGATTAAGTTAATATACTTTTATTGCAGCAAGACCACACTATGACGTTCTTTTGAACAACATGTGTGAAGTCTTAAACAGACAATTATAGGGACAGGCCTATAATTACCCTGCTCAGAGTTTATAAGAGAATATCTTATGAAACAGATTGTCATAGTCCAACAAGTAATTAGCAAGAGTACTGGTCCACTCACCCCTAAGGCAACTAAGATATTTGAGTTCATTAAGAAACAAGCTGCACAATACACTATATCATAGAATGAGGGGATTTTATATCAAGCAACTGGTCAATATGGGGACCAGTGTGTGGTGAATGTGAAAGAAAGGAGTTGCTCTTATAAAAAGTGGGATTTGATATGGATGCCATACAAGCATGTAGTGGCAGCTATCTAGAATATGGCAGAGAATGGGTTGGAACCTGGCATACCTGAAACCTGGGTACATCAAAGTTATTGGCTAAAAACATGGGAGGAGATGTATAGGTTTAAGATCAATCCATGCAATGGTCCTGACTTATGGTCTTCATCAGATAGCCCAATACCACACACCAATTGGTAGGCCTCCTAAGAAGAGAAAGAAGAGTACTGCAGAGTTGTATGATGGAATGGTGAAGGATGGTAAGTTGAGTAAGGCTGGTAAAACAGTTACTTGTACAAAATGTGTTCAAAAAGGTCACAATAGCAGGTCTTGTAAGGGTCAAAGAGGTGGTCAATCTACTGGAACACCAATGCCTAATCAAAGAGGTGGTCAAAGAGGTGGTCAATCTGCACAACATAATACCCCCCATTCTGCACCACATGTGACTGTCAATCCATCTGCACAATCAAATGTCACTCAATCTACACCACCTTTGAGGTACTCAAAAGCTATTGCAAACAGGCTTTCACCTGCAAAAAAGACAAACTCAAGTGGGAAAAGAAAGGTTGGGGAATGATGTGTGCTGATCCAGTTGGTTATGTTTGTTTCTTTCAGACAGTTTCTTATGTTGCTTATGTTATGTTTGTTTAAGACATTTGGTTATGTAATTTAGGATGATGATGTTTAAGACTTGTCTTTTGGTACTATATCTATGAATTTGGTTTATGAATTTGGTATTATATTTATGTTTAAGACTTGTGCTATACTGTCTTGGTATTGAGTGTATATGGTATATGCATTTGACAGTTTTGGTATTGGTATTGAGTCTACATTGGTTATGTATATGGTATATGGCAGTTTTGACCCAATGGAACACTTATATGAATGGGTTAGGCTACTACATTTCACACATTTCAGATGTTAAAAAGTCAATAACCATGGTAGAGGAAAACACAAAATACCATTCATTTAAGATGAAGTTAACACATTACACCAACATTGTCTGCAAACTACCATTGACTACCCAAACACTACTAAGATTACAAGACTACCCAAACACTACTGACATTGCATTGACTGCAAACTACCATTGACCAAATTTATTGAAGAACAACATACAACACAAAAGCCAACCAACTAATCACTAACATCTTCTTCAACCTTCTTGATTGATCTTGGTGAGTTGCAACCCTAGCTTGTAAACCATTCATGTTTCGTAGCAGCCCAGGAATGATTTGAACAGATCTTGCACACATGGGTGGGTCGTACCAATCAACAATACCACAATTTGTGCCCTAATTAAAAAAATAAAAAATTAGGGCAAATTAGAAAATTTTAGTAGTGAAGAACATAGATGAGGATCTTACCGCTACCACAACAATTAGAACAACTCACCATGATTAAATCGGTCATGACGTTCGATCACACAAATGAGTGCAAGTGGGACATTCAAGATTTTGCAAGTGTGTGTGTAATGTGTTTATAGTGTGAAAAGAAGATGGTGGAGTGCTTTTTATAGCAGAAGAAAAGAGAGAGAAAGAAAAGGAATAATAGAGTGAACTACATTTTTTGTCATTACTGCGTCTTACGGGTATAACACTTTTGGATCCTAAATAGTTTTTTTTGTAAGGATCTTGTAATATTTGGTCGACCGGTAACACTTTTGGTCAAAGTTAATAAATCGTTAGTTTGACGGATGAGTTATTGACTGTTAAATAACGAGGGTAAATATTGTCATTCGTGTAATTTCTAATAGCTAAAAACAGAGTTAACTTCATTTTGTCCTTATGTTTTACCGGGTGTAACAATTTTGGTCCAAATTTTAAAAAAAAATATTAAAAAATGGTACCTTTGTAAAAAACTTAAATTTTAAAAATTGTTTTTAATTTTTTTTCGATACTTAAAAAAAAAATATTTTTTACGTTTTTTTTTCGTATAAAAAATTACTTTTTTTTTACAAAAATTTTTAAAAATGCATTTTCTTATTTTTAATAAATCTTAATTTTAACAAAATAATTTTTCTTCGGCTTTTCTAACAATTACTTTTTTTCTAAGAAAAAAATTAAATTTTTTAAAAGTTTTAAGAAAAAATAAAAAAAGTTAAAAAAAAGTTTTAACTATAAAAATTTTTTAAATATAAAAAGTCGGAAAAAGTACTAAAATTTTTAAAAATATAAAATGTACGAAAAAAGTACCCAAAAACTTTTTAATATAAAAATTTTAAAAAAGTACCCAAAATTTTATAAAATTTTAAATTTAAATAGTACGAAAAAAAGATTTAAATTTATTTTACAAATATAAAGATTTTTAAAAGTAACGATTTTTAATAGATTCATTCGTGTTGTCAATTGTTGTCAAGCATCCACCTAAATTAATTTTTTAGTTATTTTGGTTAAAAAAGTTTACATTTTTTTTTGGAAATATTTAAAAAAATTTTGGGTACTTTTTAAAAAATATTTTTTTACGTTATTTTTCGTAAAAATTTAAATTTTTTTACAAAATTTTTTTAAAAGAATTTCTTAGTTTTTAAAAACTTAATTTTTAAAAAAGAATTTAATTTTTCTTCGTACTTTTTAAAGTTTAAAATTTTTTTCTATGAAAAAAATTAAATTTTTTAAAAAGTTAAGAAAAATAGAGTTAACTACATTTATTCTTTTATTTATACATATTTTTAGCACCAAATTTTGTTTCAAATCTTAAGAAATGTTATTTTTAGAGTTAATTACATTTTTGGTCCTTATGGTTTACTGGGTGTAACACTTTTGATCAACTAAGACGAGGGTACTTTAGTCAATTCATAATTTCTAACTGGTCAAAGTGATGGTCAACTAACGCTTGGACCAAAAGTGTTACGGGTCGACCAAATTTGGACAAGATCCGTTACAAAAAAACTATTTGGACCAAAAGTGTTATACCCGGTAAACCATAAGGACCAAAAATGTAGTTAACTCGAAATAATAAGTTCAAAGAGAAAGACAAATATGCCCTCACACTGACAGTCAAACTTAGTCAAACTAACGTTTGGACCAAATGTGTTACGGGTCGACCAAAAACGGACTGAATCCGTTACATTTTAAACTATTGGACCAAAACCGTTATACCCGGTAAACCTTAAGGACCAAAAATGTAGTTAACTCATATGTATATGTTTGTATTTGCATAAACCGTCTAGAATCACTACGGTGAGCTACAATGTCATTTCTTTTTTCTATAATGCCGAAGATAATATTAAATGAATAAGCGTACGTTGTATTCGTTCAAAAAACTTTGAAATCTCAGTAGTATGAGTAGAATTTTACAGTATGAACTGACATTACTTATTGCATAGTTTTTTTTTTTTTTTTTCTGTAACAGCATTATTCATGGCATAGTTTGACAGCTTGTTTTTTTCATTTCTTCATTTGTAATTTGTCTTTTCTGTCATGTCGTTTATAATCTGCTTATGACTTGTTACTGTCGATACAAATTCAATTTAATGGCATGTCCTACAACAGGTCATATTTCAATGGTATTTTGGATACGTCGAAATAATATTTAGAGTTAAGTACATTTTTGGTCCATGTGGTTTGGTGCGTTTTCGCTTTTTGTCTAAAATTCAAAAAATGTTTGGTTTTGGTCTAAAAGCATAGTTTCGTTTTACTTTTAGTCCAATTCCGTAAATTTGGACTAAAATTTTTCGACTAAAAATGGAACGAAACTATATCTTTTGGACCAAAAGTGTAACAAAATTATGTTTTTTGGACTAAAAATGGAACGAAACTATGTCTTTTTGGACCAAAACCAATTTTTTTTTGAATTTTGAACCAAAAGTGAAAAACGCACCAAACCACAAAGACCAAAAATGTACTTAACTCTAATATTTAAGAGAAATGGCGAACATTTGCTCAAGTAATATAACATTTTGAGACCACTGTTGACTTTTGAGGTTTTTATTTTGCAACTTTGACCTTAACTATTATTTTTTTTGTTATATAAAGTTTGATGCAAAATATATGAATGAATTAAGTTTTATATGTATTTTGATTACTATAATTAAAAAAAACAAAAACATTTAAGGTTAAAGTTATTTAAGGTTAAAGTTGAAAGATAAAAACTCTATCAGTAAACACTCAATAATAATTACAAGACGGAGGCAATAGCACAATGCACCACCATTATTTACTTTTTCTTCTTTCCTCATCATCCACACATAACAATTGTTACACCTATGAAGTATGAACCTATAAACACACGCACAATATTTTTTAAATGTTTTGAAGCAATTATCAGTTAGCGTTTAATATATAAAACTTGTTTGGCAAGTATTGTGTACTATATTGGTTGTGTTTGGCAAGGGGATTTTGAAGGCTTACAAGGGCTTGAGCTTATAAAATAAGTCAGCTTATAAAATATTGTTTGTCACACGGATTTATGGATAGTTTAATAAGCCGTAAGTCTTCATAAGCCCAAACCCATAAAAAATGCCTTATAGGGGCTTATAGCCAGTCAAATTACATAAAGACATTTCAAAATATAATGTATTGCCACGCAAAAGCTAACTCCAACTAATTCACAAAACATCACTATAAAAATATAAACTTCAGCTTTCGTCAAACAGCCCCAGTCCGAGTCCCGGTCTTAACCCCAGTCCCAGCTATGGTTGATCACGGTCTAAAGACCAAAAATCGATTTGGTCCAAAACACATGACCGAGGACAGGACCAAAATGTTCGGTCCATGTTGGGTCAGTCCGGTCCGGTCTAACAAAGCATAATGACCGGTTTTGCTCGAGACAGAACCGGACCAAATACCGAATATGAGAGAAAAGACGAACCGCGTACCGGACCGAAATACGTTCAATTCGATCGGCCGAGTTCATGCCAATTTCTCGATTTGCGATCTATTTTACTCAGCCCTACGGCCAACTCCAACCCATTGCGCCAAACATAGTCTTTAATCTTTTATAAACACTAGAGAAATGAGTTGAAATGTTTGCCGTTCCTTAAAGATATGTCGTGCATGCAACAACTTTTGTTTCTTGTTTTTAAAACAAAACAAAACGTGCACTTTTTATAACCAACCGCCGTTAACTTCCACCACCATTTTTAACGGTCACTTTTCTTTTCAATTCATACACACAAAGTAAGTTTTAATTACAACTTAATTATTCAATTAAAGTTACTTGATTGTATTAATTTGTGGTGTTTTTCACTCTTTGGGATTAGGGTTTTGTTCATTTTGATTAATTTGTGTATAGTTGGATCTAATTGATTTGGGATTAGGGTTTTTTTTTTTTGTTGATGAAGGTTAGTTTAGGGGGTGTTTGTTTAGGCTTATATGTGGGCTTATGAGCTTATTTGATTTCAGCTTATATTTCATAAGCCTCAAATTTTTGGCTTATTTTGAGACTTGTGGGCTTATATAAGTTTATTACGACATGATAAACTTATATTAGTCTCAAAATAAGCTAGAAAATTGGGGCTTATGATATATAAGCCGAAATCAAATATAAGCCGAAACAAACAGCCCCTTATAAATTTCAGGATTTTATGCTGGCTTATGACTTATTTGGTTTTCCGTGGCTTATTTTGAAACTTTTCGCCTTATATAAGTTGTTATAACTAACTCTGCTAGACTGTATTGGATTGTTGAAAGTCGCTTGAATTGCAAAGGTAGAATATGGTATGATCTGATATGGAAGTAATGGCATCCATTAAAAGGTCTGGTGATAGTGGTCCTAGTTGATATTGGCACCATTAACTACGCCCTTAGTATGTTAGTTTAATGGAAATTTGTTAAACTTCAGAAATTTCATGATTTTCTGCTTGTCTTTTGTTTCGTTAGTATTAAAGTTAATAATTTTAAGATTTTGTGGTTGTTTTTTGTTTTTTAGTATTGAGATTAGTTTAAGTTTATAAATTTCATGATTTTGTGGTTGTCTTTTGTTTAAAAGTTTATAAATTTCATTGCTTGAGGTGTGGTCTTTGGAAATGGGTTATATCGGGTCCAAAATGGATCCTGGGGGAAGGGTTGCTTGTCGAACCAACTTTTTTGCGAAAGTGAATTTTAATGATGATTTAAGTATGTTAAATCTCAATTTAGGTAAAATTAGTTGTTGCAATTAGTTAAAGTTTACGCCTTTAAGTTGAACATTGCATAAGATGTGATCCTTGGGGACGGGTTGTAAAGGGTGCAAAATGAATCCCGGGTTAGGGTCCTTGGGGAAGGGTAGCGTGTCGAACCAACCTTTTTGTAGATTTGATGAATTTGTGGTTGTGTTTGTGCTTTTTTGTTAGTATTGAATTGAGCTTAATGGTATTGGGAATAGGGGTTGAAGTGATGGTTGGTGATGGATACGAGAAGATGTATGAATGAATTATGTGGAGCTTTATTAGCCGCAGATGATGATAATGATGATTATAAATCAGGTTGGCCTTTGAGATCATCCGGTGATTTTGCAAAACTTTGTAATAAATGCGGGTAATTCACACATCTTTATGGTTTCCAGTTTTGTATTTTTAGAGTGCTTTAATCTGCACACTGTTAGATTAGTGAATACTCCGTAACTACTTTCGCTCCAAAACTTTGCGCAGATAATACAGTAGTATAATTGTTAGATGTTAATTTAAGTAAAAGGTTTTTTTAAATAGAAATTACTCCATTTTGGATGCCGGGTCGTTTGTTATATACTACAGTTCTCGGTACTTCTGTTACTTTTATTTTTTACACGTCAATTCGATCACTACCATAGTATTTACAGTTGGTATGCTCTATATATGATTGCCTCCGATTGATACAGTTTCTTGACTATGGAACTTCCGATCTTCCCTTAACGTAACTGTTTGCCGTTTGCACTTGAAGAAACTTTTTTTGTATTGACCTTCTATAGTTGTATCTTTAGGGAAATTTCTGTTATAAGTTGCATATATTTTTTTGTCGGGGGATTATAAACAACTTCTTAACACAAAGTTCTATATTGTCTGATCGTGTCAGTACTGCGTATGAACAACTAGCATTCTGTGAATTGTTTCACCAAGCGGATACTGGTTGGAGGGACTGCGCTTCATGTGGCAAGGTACTACTAACTTACTACGCATGCTCACACTAAGTTAAAAGTATATCAGTGAATCTATTAAGAATTCACAGATGCTGAATTTTTGACTGAATAACATGATCTGCTAATGCAGAGACTCCATTGTGGGTGTATTGCTTCCAGTGCGTTCATTGAACTACTTAATAATGGCGGTGTAAGGTGTGTCGGCTGCATAAGTAACTCGAGACCTGACCCTGTAAGATCAACTTACATATGCTCTGATTTAAATTTCTGATTACTATTAAGTTATAAGTATTGATATTTGTTGTAATACTTGCAGAGCACAAGTGACGATAAGCCCGAAGAATGTGGTGTTTCAGTAGAAAATAGTGTTGGTGAAATACGATCCTCTTCTATCAAAATGTTGAAACAATCGTGTGATGTCACCGCTGATAATGATGATGCATCGACGTCTCAAATGAAACAAGACGAAAGTTTGCAACCTAGAAGAGAAATTTCCGAATCTGCCCCTGGAACCAAAGTTATTAAATATGGATCACTTGTTGAGACAGACTTAACTATCGGCTTAGCTCCTTCTTCGTCCTCTTCACAAAAGCCGGGATTTATACCAATTGACGACAGGGAAATCAACAAACAATTTTCAGCCTTTCAGCAAGGGCCGTGGTCTCGTCAAATTTTACCTAAAGTGCCCAAATCAATTATGGCCCAAGGATATGATCCAAATGCAATGAATTCACAGATACGTGTTGCTCGGCCACCTGTTGAGGGGCGTATAAAAAACCAGTTACTTCCGCGTTACTGGCCCAGAATCACTGAACAAGAGTTGCAGCAGATATCTGGAGAGTATCCTTGTTTAATGTTGCTTGCTTAATTTTGTACGTCAAAAATTTGAATGAAAATTTCATAAACGAACACCATACTTTTAATGTACCAACGTGGTAATTAGAGTTTTTTAATAACTTTAATTAGACAATTTTTGAAAGTACGTATGTAAATATTTCCTTAATCATGATTCCTTAAGCTCAAATGCTACAATTGTTCCTCTGTTTGAGAAAGTTTTGAGTGCCAGCGATGCTGGTCGAATTGGTCGTTTGGTTCTCCCGAAAGCATGTGCTGAGGTGAGTATCTATATTATTTTGCTTGTTAGAAGTTTATTAGTTTATCTCTGAAACTTTTGTTTATCTACTCCGCAGGCATATTTTCCGCCTATATCTCAACCTGAGGGACTCCCTTTAAGAATTCAAGATGTAAAAGGCAAAGAATGGTTGTTTCAGTTCAGATTTTGGCCAAATAACAACAGCCGGATGTATGTTCTAGAAGGTGTCACTCCATGCATACAGTCTATGCAGTTGAAAGCCGGTGATACTGGTATTGATCCTATACCCGAATGACCTTTTTTTTACCGTATAACTCCATTTGTAGTTTATCATTAGTTTTGTGTGTTACTTGCTCTATTGCTCATCCTTTGCTTTTTCGCAGTGACATTCAGCCGTATGGAACCCGAAGGAAAGCTTCTTATGGGCTCCCGGAAAGCTGTAGTTACTGCTTCAGTGCAGGTAATATACTTTCAGATAGTATATTAAGCTTCCTATATATCACGTCTATTCATAGGCTAGATGGTACTGATATACAAACATCAACTAAACAGGACCCTCGTATAGCTGCAATGCATAGCGCTGTCTTTCCAAATGACCCTTCCTTAACCGGTGTCAATACTATCGACCATTTTTCAAATATGAATGATTACTCTGGCCTTCTTCACTCACTGAAGAGAAACACAGATTCACATCTCAACACATTATCTAGAAATATCAACTCGCCTATTGGAGATGCCAACTGGCATGCAAACGAGAATCACAAGTCAAGGGCTGAACCAGAGAAAAAAAGAAGCCGAAATATTGGCTCGAAAAGTAAAAGGCTGTTAATTGAAAGTCAAGATGCTTTGGACTTGAAATACACGTGGGAGGAATTGCAGGATATGCTGTTCCCGCCTACTCAGCCAAGCACTGTTACTATTGACGACCAAGAATTTGAAGAATATGAAGTAATTAACCTTTACTTTCTACTTTCTATATCAGAAGTAAAATTCATATCGATGTACTTAACTTTGTTTTTATTATGTAGGAACCTCCTGTTTTTGGCAAGGGGAGTATATTCACTGTTCGCTTATCTGGGTAAGAAATTGTTAACTTATCATAATGCACATAGGTTAGCCGCAATCGAAAAATAGTTTTGCTTAACATTGCAAGATTGATGTGTCAGAGAGCAAGATCAGTGGGCGCAGTGTGATAACTGTTCAAAATGGCGAAGGTTACCGGTTGATTTTCTTCTCCCATCTAAATGGACATGCCAAGAAAATCTCTGGGATCACAGCAGGTAAACAAAACTTCATGGGAAAGCCCACTTAAAAAATAAAAATAAAATTGTACTAAAAAGTTATGCTAATTTAGAACCGGTGAATTGTTATTTCTAGGTCTGCATGTCTTGCACCTGACGAACTAAATCCTAGAGAACTCGAGCACCTTCTTGGGATGGCTAAAGGTACGATATTTTCGTTATTCGTTAATCCGTTCGTCCTAGGGAAAATTGCAAATTTTCAAATTATACAAGTTTATAGCAAATTAAGTGAATCATGTCGGTTTCGGGTCAAAACGGGTAAATTCTTTTTGGTGTCAGATTGGTTGAGCCGAACACTTTTCTTAAAAGTTTCAATAAATATAACTTTATGAATTAACTGGTCCAGGAGATTATATTGGCCTGTTTGACCCACTCACCTTTTTGACCCGTTTCCTTTTTAGTTAAAAAAAAATGGATATGATGCAATTTTTAAGGGACAATTGGGAAACTGCTGGTCCACCCATGACCTTTACTTCTTGATCCAACGTATTTTTCTTTCTTATACGTAATCTAGAATTTCACAAGTGGAGGAACACCATGACCACTAGGCCAGACCAGGAACATGGAGCAAGCGGGCCCAATCAAACCGACCCATCAATTGCCGCCACCACCAAACACCCACGACACCGTCCAGGCTGCTCTTGCATAGTCTGCAGTCAACCTCCAAGTGGAAAAGGCAAACACAAACCGAATTGCACCTGCAATGTCTGCATGACTGTCAAACGCCGATTCAAAACCCTAATGTTGCGCAAGCAACAACGCCAATCAGAACGTGAAGCCGAAATTGCTGAGAAAAATCAACTCAAACTGGGTCCTAAAAATGACGCCGAAGCTACCGAGTCAAGATCATTAGGCAAAGGACTAGACTTGAACATACATCCTCCTCATCGTGTACAAGACAATAGTACTACTCATGTAAGCATGATGAGTCTTCTTCAAGCAGCAAATCAGCCACTTGAGACGTATATGAAACAGAATGGTCTTACAAGTTTAATATCGGAGCAACAAGCGAGCTCGGGTTCACAAGCATTGGCTCAAGGTAGCTCGGGTTGTACACCAACTGTTCATGATGATGAACCACAAGGAACAGACAATCACGATAACAGTTCATAAAATATTTGAAAACATAAATTATTTTTCGAGTTTTATGAGTGCGACACTTACGATAGATATTACTTTATTTGAAAGGTTTTCATAGTTTTGGGATGAAAAATGTTCCTTTTTATCATTATTTTCTTTTTTTGTGAAGTTGTGTTTAATTTTGTTGTACCATTTGGGGTGAGTTGTTATATGGTCATCATCGGACGGGATTCTATTTGAATGAATATATGTTGTGTTTGCATATTTTAATTCTGTTTGCAGTTTGGTTACTTGTATGTAGTTACGTACTTATAAACCTTTTCGTTGTTAGATCCTCGCTTTGCACTTAACGTTCGGAGTACTTAGTACTAAACTTCTGCAAATCTGCACTCACAGCAAAAAACGTGTTGTCTGTGTTGATTTATTCCTTGTTTTTAGGAAGGCAAATACTCTTGCGCGCACGCACACAAACAACACATTATCAGACGACATAAACTACGAACATTTGTCCAAAACGGCCTTTGAACCCACAACCATTTGGTTGGGACATTAACCGCACATGGCAACCAAAATAACTGCAAGTGCTGATTTACCTTGATACAGAAAAACTGATTCTAATATATAAAGAAACTTTCAGCATCATATGTCCAAAAACCAACCAAAACACTTATATCTACAAAAAAACACCTAACATCCAAAAATAGAAATTCAACACCTCTAAGTTGAACATAGCATCCCATAAACAAAATAATCCAAAAAAAAAAAAAATTAAAAAAATCTGTATATCAACATTCAAAACCCTTCTACACTAGACCTTCGAGCTGAAGATGAAGACCTTCGGCTTTCATGACGGTCCACGACTCCATCCATCGTCAGATTAGAAGCACAGTTTCGTGGAGGCAAAGAAGGGGGCAGCACAGGCAACCGTAATGGAGGTGGTGGTGGTGAGTAACTCATTCTCGCAGCAGGGTATACAATCCCATTTAGACTCAAAGATTTCGCCATATGTTTCCTGTTAATCATCCCAGGTTCTTGTAAAGGAAACCGAGTCGAGCATTTCATTTCTTGTATGATTTTAAGATGTTCAACGATTGTTCTCATTGTTGGTCTCTCTGAAGGTTCCTTTTGAAGGCATCTTTGAGCTATATCCGCCATTGTCCTTGCGGCTTTTGATGGAAATCGTCCCTTTAGTTGAGGATCCATTATAAGTGACAACCTACTATCGTCGGCTAAAAATGGTCGACTCCATTTGATTAAGTTTCTTTCTTCCTTTGGGTGTCGGCTGTCGAGATTCTTTCTTCCCGTAAGCAATTCAAGAAGAACGATACCGAAACTCCATACATTACTTTTTGGTGTTAAAAGTCCCCTCTCGAGTGTCTCTACTGATAGATTTGCCATTGCCTAAATAATATAAATAGGTCAACAAAACACAAGCTAAAAAATTCAAATATTCAACAGCTAATTTAGATTATAAGGACAAAATGTGTTCCAAGTCGGGCGGCCGGGCGAACCCAAGAAACCCATTTCGACCGGTAATAATTACTATTTTGACCCTTACCCAAACATCTGTTTTTTACCTCTTATCTAATGAAATAAAGAAGTGTGATGGAAAGAAGTACTTACAGGTGAACTATTGGGAATATCGGTCTCGGGAATGTAACTTATGCAACCATACCCTGATAGCTTGGCACTGAAATCTTTGTCGATTTGTATATTAGCAGTTGAAAATTCATGAAACATTGCCTGCAAAAAAAAAAGAAATTTACAATACGATACTTGACTTGACCATAAGATTAATGAGGAAAAAAAAGTAAAATATTTGAATACCTGAAACGGGCCTTCTTCGTGCAAAAAAGTAAGTCCTTGAGCAGCACAAAGTGCAATTTTCATTCTAGCATTCCAATCAATAGGCGGGCCATCGCTTCTCCCATACAAAAGCCGGTCTAAACTTCCATGAAACAGCCTACCGTAAACCAGCATTCTTTTATCGGATCCCTCACGGGCATGGAAACCGATCAACTTACAAAGGTAGGGATGTTGCAATGATGCTAGCGTGTTCACTTCGCTTACGAATTCCTTCAAACCCTAAAAGATTATATATCAACTTAGAAACATGATATTTGCATAATATAAATAACATTGTTATACATTAATTTAACATTTTTACACATACATTTTAACATCTGTATACATAATTCAAACATCTTTATACGTACATTATACATTCTTACATACAATATAGCAACTTTAAGACCTGCCCCATTTTTGGTTGATGAATGATCCAAACAGGACACAAAACCATCTTTGGGACAAAAAACTTAGATGTACCTAGAAAAGTACAATTGCTAAGACGGGACATACATAAAGACATTGGTATCTACTCAAGAAAAACCTTAAACTATATTATAATAAAATCATAACAATTTTCTCGTCAAATCGCTATTCTTTATAACAATGTTGCTTCTTAACTAACAATTAATGACCTACAACACATAACCGTTGAAAGTTACCTGAGATGAAGGACGGAGACTTGTAACAGTGGCTTGAAGATTCTTAACACTCGAAGAAGTATCTTCACCAAAAGACGCTCTATACATGACCGATGAAAGACCTTCAGACACGCATCTCTCAGGGGAGAAGTTATGACAAGCAGCCGCAATTTCTTCAAACGAAAAATTCTTGAGTGTTCCTGATGCGGACGGAATCGTTGGGGGCAAATGTGTTGCCGTTGGTGGCAATGGAAGTGGACCGGAATAATTGAGTTGCTGCAGAGGCCCACTTCCACTACCAACTTTAAAGCTTCCCATTGTTTTTAAGTTGGCGGTATGGGGTGCAGGAAGAGGTAAAGGGTGTGGGATAAGTGGCAGTGTCCCACCGCCACCGTTGCCTCGGGTTTCATGTTCTTCAAACTCGGCTGAGGAAAGTGGGTCTTGTTCTGGCGAGTCTAATGGATCTAATGTTGAAGGGGCTGACACAATCTTCGCATAAAGTCTGTCTGTCTAATGGTGGGTAATAGGTGGACGCATTGAACAGGCTTTTAACCCGGTTCTGACACGCTTGGGTGCTGACACTGTTTTACCCGGGTTCTGAAGCTTGGTGGTGCAGACTGTAAAGCTCGGGCTTGGGTAATTGGTTCAGGTAATGCAGTGGGAGTTGGATCTTGTGGATTCACTCGCTTTACGTGAATGCTCGGGCTTGACTTCTTTTTCTTGCCTTTTAGTACTGTTAAACACCCCATGGTCTCTTAATCCCTAAAATGTATCAAAAGCAATCAGATATTTACTTTCTTAGTCAATGAGGTATATTCATTCAGCTTCAAATATCTACAAAATGATCCGTTGTAAACTATAATCTGATTATTATATAAAAAGGTAACACACAAAGAAGACAATTATATAAAACCAATGCCTATTATGAATTTATAAGGTGAGAATTTAGGATTTGTGAAAGTCAAAACATGACTCATTTTCAGATGTATCGTGTACCAATAAATTTTCTGAAATGACATTGTTTGAAAGTCTACAATTGACCATTGAGGGTCAAACAAGTTATGATGTCGTAACATCAAAATTCGACACAAATTGCTTTGTTGGTTGACTAGTAACCGACCACTATTTTGAACCATAACACTAGTCAAAAGTAGCTAAAATGTCCATATCGAATGTAAACTTAAAACGCAACAACTCTAAGTTTTGAAAAGTCAGTAGTTGACTAAGCCAAGATTATCAATTGGGTTAACAATAATATCAACATACAAAACTGTCTTTAATTAATAAATTATATGATTCTTAACATAAACTACAAAAGTTTTAAACTTTACTAATACCCAAATTATTTCCTAAAAATTGTTTACCAATAAAATGTCCTTATGAATCATCATATCATATAACCAATTATTAAAACAAAAAATAAAAAAACACTATACACATATACTCTTGTATTATACTTTGTACTTATTTGTACTTGTATGAAATTAAAAAAAAAAGTACTTGAACTTCATGGTGGAATATTTCATAACAATCACTATATGAAATTAAACATAAAACAAAAAAAGTTAAAAAAAAAATTAACATATTTTTAAGAAATTAAGCAGATAATCAACCAATTAGATGATATAGCTCCAAACTTTATAATATTCCCAGATTCAAAACACCATTTCAACTAACAAAATATATACAAAAAATTAACAAATCAAGATCTAACAAAGCCAAGAACAAGAACTAACCTGGTAAATAAAAGATCAAACTTTTTCTATAAATTGTTCCAAAGTTTTGCACTTTCTTGTTCTAAACACCTTCAGTTACAAAACCAACAAATCTTTTTAGCCAATATGCAATAAATATATATAGATTTGAATCAGCTTCTGTGAAGTGTGAAGAACAAACCCTAGAAAAGTTTTCTAAAAAACAGGATTTTGTTTCTATCAATTTTTCCAAATTCTTGCTTTTTCTGAATGGAAACAAGTTGAATTTCAAAACCCATAAATCATTTTTTCCAATATGTAGTGATTTGAAAGAATTTTATAGATTTGCGAAGAACAAACCCTAGAAAAAAAAGGGGTTGGTGGTGGGTGATAGATCTTTGAAGAGAAGTAGTACTAGTAGTACTATGGAAGTAGATATGTGTTTTTGTGTTTGTGTGTGAGAGAGATTAAAAGAGTTTCAGTAGTCAAACCAATCAAAAGAAAGATGTCATTATTGTTATCACTTTGTATACAACATAAATGGATTTACTTAAAGATGTTTGACTACTTTGCCCTTTTGAAAATCATGTTTTTATAGAAAGAAAATCTTTTTGTTTTGGAATTTGACTGCTTTGCCCTTTGAAAATCATGTTTATGTAGAAAGAAAATCTTTTTTGTTTTTAATGAAATTTCACAATTTTGTTCTTCAGTTTTGAATTTTGATCTTTTCTGGCTAACATTTTGTATTCCAAATTAGTACTTGAGAATAGAATAGATCATTGTGTTCGTAAAGTGTCCAATATCGACAAATTGATTGGGACACTCAAAAATATTCATTTTTATAAAGGCATAAATATGAAGTCATCATATTTTTAAGTGTCTCAATCAAAACAAGAAGTGTACAAATCACCCTTCTTAAGTAATATAAATATGTAACTATAATAACCAGATAGCTAGTAAAACCATGGTAAATTAGGAAAGTGAATTGATTCACACATTTATATTTTATACTTAGACACTTTACTCTATACATTATATATTTGTACATATTTACAATGTATTTTATTTAGTTGTATAGCTGAGTGTTTCAGTCAGGATAAAGAGTGTTTACATCATTTTCCATTATGAAATCCTAAGAAGGTTTTAGTTGAAGAGCATTTTGGTCTTTTAAGTTATGAATAAAACAATGAAAATTAGAAAACATAAAAGGGCAATATGGTAAATTAAGAAAAGGGAACAAGTAGTATCTTGATATTCAACGAAGAGGGGCCTCGATTGAAGTGACGTCTCAGTCAAACTTTGGACCATACAATAACTTGTGGGCCATATCTTTGCCTATTATTTTAATTAAAATACTTTAAAATACTTCACATAAAATATTTGTAAATGAAAAGCATATGCTTTGTTTCCCTTTTATCCAGATCTCTTTTTCTAGATCCAAACCAAACAAATAAGTTGCACGATCTTATCCTTGTGTGTCACATAAATATTATAAGACCACAATGACTAAAACACCCTTCTAACTAAGGGTGCTCACGGTCCGAAAACCGGATCGGACCAAAACTGAATTGGTCCAAAACGTCAGACCGAGGACCGGATCAAAATGGTACGATCCGGTTCGGGTCGGTTAGGTTCGGTCCTATAAGGCATAATCATCGGGCTTTTGTAAGACCGGATCAGACCGGACCGATGACCGAATGTAACAAAAATCATGGACCGAAGACCGGACCAAAATACGTTCGGTCCGGTTCGATCCGGTTTTCCAGTCCAGTCCGGTCGACAGTCCTATATGCTCAGCCCTACTTCTAACAATAACTATTATTTATATATCATAGTAGCAAATGTAAAATTGTTGAAAAATTTTATAACTTTGGACATAGATCATTATTAGTGAATATAATTATTATGTTTAAGGCTCTATAACGAGCTATTATATGTTCAAAACGAAGTTAGTGTGAATAAAATATCAAGTTTCGAAAAAGAGTAGTTGGGATGGAGAGAGAAAAAATGGTTATGAGTAACCATTACTTGGAAAATTTGGTCAAATTGTTTGAATGACAATTGATAGTCATTAAAGATACTAATAGGCTTTTAGAGCTACATTAATATTTGGTTATAAGTAACAACCAATTTAATTATATGTTCATGAGCCATTATTATGTAATTGATTATAATAATTATTTGACCCTTTTTTCCATCCATATTCTCACAAATTGAGAGTTAGTCTCTCATTTCAAAGATACACCAAAAACATACAACTTACTTTTCTCTCTCAGCATACTCACAAGAATTCTAGTAGAATTTCGGGCAATTTGTCAATTCCGGTAGTGCTCCTGCTCCGGCCGTTATACCCTGGGAAACAACCGTGATTATTGTAAGGGAATCATGTTAAACACGAGCCTCGATCTTCTTTGTTGATTATTTCAAGCTCTTCATATACTCTCTTTAAGTATATTGTAAGTTTTCTTCTTGATATTGTAATTTAAATTATATATAAACAGTGTCTTTATTTCCTACAAAAATAACATTACAATAACTAAAACACTCTTCTAACAATAATTGTTATGAATGTAGCTGAGCTTCATGAAAGCCCAACAAAAATACTCCACTTATAACACCCACTATGATGGTTTATGAAAATTTTTATAAATTTTGAAAAGGTTTAAAAACTTACACCATAATGAGTATTCATCAGGGTTCTAAATAGCGGCGCCATAGCGCGCTATAGCGCGAGGCGTGGCCTCCACGTTACGAAACAGGTCAAGGCGTCATCTTGAGGCGTGGCGTGCAATAAGGCGCCATATAGCGCGCTATAGCGGGCTATAGCGTGAGTTTTTTTGAAGCTTTAAAAAAATTCATGGATTTGAGCTTATTTACAAGTATTTATGCTTTGGGTTGTATGGGATTCGGGCTTAGTAACCCCGTTACTCAATTTTAATCATAGTAGCTAACTAATATTGACCACTCTATAAATATTTTTTGCCGCCTTGAGTCACGCCTTAAAAACGCTATGACGCAACGCCTCACGCTAAAGCTTGAGGCTTGGCTATGCCGCTACGCCACGCTTCACGCTATTTATAACCTTGGTATTCATTTCAAACTTGTTTACTTTGAAAAAAGTCTTGGATATTAAACATTTTCATAGTTTAATGCATTTGATTATATGAGAGGTTTATAAAACATGAAAAAGTTTATAAAACATGAAAAAGTTTATACATAGTGATGATAAGTTTATAGAACAAAAGGGTTTACTATAATTTATTGTCATAACATAATTATAAACCTTTTAAAAAGTTTACCATAGTGGATGACCTCACAAAACAAAACAGAAAAACAGGGAAAAAGCCCAACAACACTCGTTGGTTGCTCAGCGAAAGGCACAAACAATATATGTGGCGGTGCAGTTTGGCATGCCATTAAGTAAAAAAAATCGCCCATTAACGACTGCACCACATGCTCTTACAGTGAAAGCAGGGCAGACCTAGGGGTTTTCTGAGGTTCATGAAAACCTCGATGAATGTTGTCGCTCAATGTAAATTGTCGTTAAAAATTTTAATTTTTCTGAGACGAACCTGGTCACTAAATTTTTTGTCACGTAAATACATGTTCTTTCAGTTATACATGTTTTTTATAGTTTTAATGAAATCGTAATTTTCAGTTATTTTTTCTTTCATATTCGTCATAAAATAATTGTGCATCTGATAACTTATATAAGTTTGGTCCGCCCCTAATTGAAAGTTTTACTTTTTTGTTTGTGCATATTTTTTGGTAAATGGTAACTAGAACTAATGAATATTAAAAATGGTGATATACATATTTATAAATATTTAAGAGACATGGAAACTAAAACAAAAACATGGAGTATTGTGTTACGTAAGTAAAAACGTCGAGTGATGGAGTTTTAGTGTTCACAAACCACCAACTGATTATATTCAGGCTTAAATGACGATCACACCCGACTACATATGACTTGCATTCAATGGCTTTGCTTTCGTCGGGCAATGCATAAGTTTATGTATAAAACTGGAATTTCTAAAACGATTTCGTGCAATGATTTTGTTTGCCCGATAGTTTTAATGCCAAACCCATGCCGATACTTGACGTAAACATTCAATGGCATGTCTTCGGTAAACGAGTGATCTATTTTATGTTATTATGTTGATTGTCGTTTTCCTTCTTAACGAACCGTTTTAGCATTATTTGTGGTTCTTTAGCTTCTTTTCGTCGGTCCAATTCCCCCTTCGTAATACCAAAAAATGAGGACTACGGAGTATAATTTAGCTTAAATTCAAATATATTGTCTTATTAGACTAGTAGTAATGGTGACCTCATGTGCCTTGGGACACGCTATTAACTCAATGTCTCTGAGCTTTTTTATTTAAAATCAAACTCATGATCAACCCCTGGTGACCAAATACATGACCAAACACTTTTTTTTAAAACTAAAAAAGGTCACTTAATTATTCATAAACATAAGAAAAGAAAAAACATTTATAAACAAAAATGTAAATTCGGTTTTTATAAAGAAAAACATAATTGTTTATAATAAAAATGACAAAGTAAACAAACTTGAAAGACTTCAAATATAAATGCGTTTTTCATCGAAATAAAATAAAAACATGTACCATCTTATATTCTTCTTCTGCATACGCCTGCAACACTAATTTTATTTAAACAATCACCCCAAACTGTCACATTTGATGCAGTTTGTTTAGTCGAGTTGCCAACCCAACTAAGCCAAATAAAGGGAGGACGTTTGTTGATTAAATATCCCAGAAACATAAAATCATATTGATTAATATCTCAAATAACATATAATTATAATATAAACAATCAAATAACATTAAGCATAACATTAAAACTTACTCGACACGAGAGATGAGATCGAAGAACACGAGTAGGATGAAGATCTTCTACTTAATACTCTATTCTTAGTAGGGGTGTGCACGGTTCGGTTTGGGTCGGTTTTTGGCTAAAACCGAAACAGAACTGAAATTTTTCGGTTTTTGAAAATTTAAAAACCGAACCATCGGTTTTTAGTTTCGGTCGGGTTTTTCGATTTCTTATGCTCACCCCTAATTCTTAGTGAAGAATCGGAATGTGTGTGTGTATTTTTAATGAGGTGAATATAATAGAGGTCAAGCAGGGATCAACTCAAAATTAGGTTATGATTATGAAATCATTACCATAATACATTATATAGACATTATCACATAAAGAAATAGGATCTCCTATCAAGCTACAATATTCTACGGAGTTTTATTCTGGTAACTAAATATTATTTAATTACTCTTAATATTACCGATATAAATCAACAATATATAATGTACAAATATACTAATGCATTAAATATGTTAGGCCACAATTATAGAGAAATATCTAATATCGAAATAGGATATTTGCTAACACATGTTCCATGTTGATGTCGTAGGAGGAGGGAACGCGTTCGCATGACGACCAACCGGGGGAGTAACCCTTCACTACAATTAGTCTTTTGATCGCAAAACAGTATCGATGATAATACGGGTTGATGACTTAGAAAGTCATATAACTTAACACTTTTTGTTTTTGTGTATAGCCATTTTTTTTCTAATGTGTCATTAAACATCTAAATTTCGTACATTGTGTGTACCGGTGACCTGCTTGACCTGCTGGAGCCGGTTAAGTTAACGATCGTTATTTTATTTTTGCAACATTAGTCCTTTATACTAACGACCGTTTGTTTTATTATTTTAAAAAAATATTTTCTAATTATTTTTTAAAATTTATACACGTTTTTATACACACATTTTTAAACATGCGTTTTTATACACACGTTTTTATACACACGTTTTTATACACACATTTTTATACACGTTTTTATACACACGTTTTAATACACGCATTTTTATACACACCTTTTTATACACGTTTCTATACACACAGTTGTATACACGTTTTTATACATAGATTTTTATACTCGTTTTTTCATGTGATTTTTTAGATAATGTACTTTAGCCGAGTATTTGGCCGGGTATTGACCCGATTATTTTGACCCGTGTTTATCCTCGTGTTTTTGCCATTCATTTGACCCATTGCACTGTAACAAAGTATAAGTCCTAGATAATGATACATCCCTAGATTCATCTCCCACTTTTTTATCCCCTTTTTTCTCCCTTTACGAAATCATTCGACCCATTCGAGTGTAACAATGACAGATCCACATTTGAGGGATAAGGATTGGTCGAAAGTTTTACTAACTGATGAAGTCAAGGACATATGACGAACAAAAAATTGATATCATACTCGAAGACTTGTGGCAAAAAGCCAACAATGAACCAAAGGTTGCAAAAAGTTAGTGTACAAGGTGTGTATAAAAATTTGTGTATAAACGTGTATAAAAATGTGTAGAACGTGTATAAAAACTTGCGTGTAAACGTGTATATAAATATGTGTATAAAACGTGTATAAAAATATGTACAAAAGTGTGTATAAACAATAGACCGGAGGTTGCCAAATGTTAGTGTACAAACGCGTATAAAAACGTGTGTATAAACGCGTATACAAATGTGTGTATAAAAACATGTATAAAAATATGTGTAACTGTGTATAAAAATATGTATAAAAACATGCATAAAAATGTGTATAAAAACGTGTATACAAATGTGTGTATACAAATGCGTATAAAAACATGTATAAAAACGTGTGTATAAACATATATAAAAATGTGTGTGTGTGTGTGTGTGTGTGTGTGTGTGTGTGTGTGTGTATATGGGACCATTCAATACAAAATTACTTTTTTGTACAAAACCTACAAAACCACTTTGGACAAATAAAAATTTAGTATATTATTAAATGTTTTTCTTAGTTGAAAAGGGTATAATAGTCAAATAGAAATTAAGGTGCATATGTATTTTTTTTAAATATTGTAAATTTACATATGTTTCTTGCGTAGAATTGTTTAGACATCAAACTTTATTTTTTTTAATAGTGATTGCACTTATGTTTATGGTTTACATTTTTTAATCTTTGAAATTTATAACAAAAAACATAAACATATACATGTAAACTCTAAATTTATAACAAAGCAAAAACCTAAATACAATATACAAATTTTAATATCAAATGAAATACAATTAAATTACAATATGGATGTGCAAGAGATTAAAAAACATGTGTGCACGCTTCAAGAACATATATGCATGGCTTCGAGAACATATATGCACGGCTTCGAGAACATTTGTGCACCATCTAAAAAGCATAAGTGCATCCATTAATTATCTTGAACATATATGCACAGCTTCGAGAACATGTGTGCACGATGCACTTTCTCGTTAAATTTATTAAAACATGTGTGCACGCCTTCTAGAAGCATCACAATCGCTGCCTTGAAACAAAAACTAAAAATAAAAATTAAATAGTGAATCATACAGTATTAGCTATAAAAAATCAATCAACAAAACATTAAAAAAAATACCAATTCTTTGATTGTATATCAGCCTTAATACGTATATGCACACCAATTAGTTGATTTTATAGCCACCATAAAACACTTTTGTTTATATCAAATTACGAAATAAAAACAAATTAACATTACAAATAACCTACATAGGCTCATATGAAACCATCACTATAACATACATGATATATACAAAGCAAATATTTGTAACCTACTGTAAGGATGTATGAGACTTAACATAAAATATAAATATTCATGCATGTAATTATCAAGTATTGAAAATAACAATTGAGAGCAAGGTAATCCAAACTAAAGGCCATTTCAGTGCAGAGATATATATATAAGATGCATCGATTCCATCTAAAAAAACAGACTTCCAATCTATATAAAAAAAAGTTTCCATATACAAAAAAAATCTATTTCAATCTATACAAAAAGAAGACTTTCGATCTACCAAAAAAAGAAGTTGAATGAAAGAATTTACTCATTCTCATAGGATTTAAATAAAACTGATACAGTCCACTCACTAGACATAATAATAAACGATTTAGGATATGAACCAGTTCGGATCTGAATGAGATACCCGAAAGCGAACCGATATCTAAACCAATTACAGATCTGTACGACATACCCGATAACTTTAGTTGTTGTCAGATCTGGTGCAATGGGTTCTTGGTTCGCCGATGGTAGGAGGTCATCACGGACCTCGTTGACCAGGATAATTGGGAGGTTATTTAAAAAAAGAGTGACTTTGTTTTTTTATTAAGAGATTGGGAAGTTGTTTTTATAGATCTGTGATTTGGTGATGAAGACGACGGCTGAAACAAGATATGGGAGAGAAGCAGTTTTATTTGCCTTATTTATTGGGATGTTATTTTTAAAAAAAAGTGACAGTTTTTTTTCAATAAATAATTTCGAAATTCCTATACTACCCTTGTCTAATTTCTTTATTTTAATTCAACACTCTTTTAGTTTACAATAATTACATAAATGACTCAAATCATCTTATCCATTAATTACATGATCTAACGGTTTAGATTTGGTTCTGTAAGTTCTGTACAAAAAAGTGGTTCTGCAAAGAAAATGCCACTATATATATATATATATATATATATATATGTATATATATATATATATATATATATATATATATATATATATATATATATGTATATATATATATAT
>BQNB010085467.1:0-28467 GCA_026074375.1 Tanacetum coccineum | reverse complement strand
TTGTTAGTTTGATCCTGTTTGGTTTTTCAGAAATGACACATTTACCAATTGCATTGCAATGTAAATTGCTTGAATATTTCGGACAAAATATCCAAGTCATCAATCCTACTTCATTGTGTATTTTATGCATGTATTAAACATATTAGTCTAATATTTGGAACACAACCATTGGACAAGTAGACTCAATATAGCATCATAAACACAAGTGTGAGTTGTGATTCAATGCATATTCTTTTCATCTAGAAAAGGATGTAATCATTTTCATATCAATCAAGTGTGATTGCGTATGTAGATCCAAGATAATATCTTTTGTTATATATATAGTGATATAGTCTTGAAACTAAACAAATAAGAATCCAATTTCATGTCCATACTTAAAAACTTTTCAATTAGATTCAATAAATATATCAATCATAATTTGAATAATGAATCAATATATAATCGAGATCTTTCTTGACCCTTACAAACACTCATTTAAAGAAAATAAATAAATATTTTAATAGTGTGTTCTATTAATCCTAAGACTAGTATTAAGTGTGAGGACAATTAAAATGATGACCTAAGTGAGTTATTATGTTTAATAAGGTTTACAAGTTGTTGATGTAACATTTGTAAACAAAGAGATCTTTTTCTATATGCAATGCAAGAACAATTTCGCAATCTTAATGCAAGAAATCTAGTATAAGTTCTAGTTAGGCTTAATCCGAAAAACTAGGTACAAACGAATAGTGTACATGGCATATGTGCTTATATATTCAATTAGCTCAATTGCAATAGCAACGATCATTTAATAATTTCAATTAACAAAATTAAAACACAAAGAAGTGCACATAATCATATAGCATAACATATAAAAGTACTTGTCGTCGCTTTGTGTTTTAGATACAACAATGAATACTTGGCTCGGAGTTGTTTAAAAACGAATTAGTTTCCTCCCCATTTCAAAAATTAACCAATTTTAATATTTTTGAAAAGTTAATTGCACCATGTTTCAAAGATATACCAACTAGAAATGCCCGACTCGGAGGAAAAAGTAAAATACAAGTTTTACGTCAAAACGACACACAAATTTTTGACCACTATGTAGTATTTTGCATTTTTGACTTACTTATGTCTAGAATAAATACTTGGAAGTATTTTTAAACGAAATTAGACTCAATTATCTTTAAAATGACGGGTGGCACGACTTCAACAAACTTACAGTTGATTTTATATGAATTTTTAAAGTTTTCAAAAATCTGCCAAATGAGACAGGTGGCCCCTTGATTGATAAGGGGGCCGGCCAGGAGCTAAGGGGCCGCCCAAGGAGATAAGGAGGCCGCCCATCTGACACTCCAATTCGCATTTTTTGTACAAAATCATTTAGTGACTTAGCGGAAAGATGTAGAACTTACTGAGCTTGATACCGAACATAAAACACTTATTTTAAGCATCATTTTACTTCAAGCTAGTATACTAAGTGTATTTAACAACAAAATTAATACAAGTAAAGCAACAAAACACTTTTCATATATAATCCCCCTTCATGGGTAATTTAATACATGGATCGTACTTCATTCTAAAAACTATTTGTTTTGAAAATTAGAGCGATGTGGCTTTGATACCAATTGTGGAAATCGTAGAGGGGGGTTAATACGTTTCCATTATTTAAAAAACTTAAAACGTTTTGTATCAAATTATCGATCAAGTTGAATGCAATATGAGAAGTATGAATAATACATCTATATTCATTAGAACATGTCATAGCAATATAAACATAATTACAATACTAACTTCTATCCATAACACAATCATCATCCAAACAATATAAGCAACAATCAATACACATATAGATCTAATGCTAATATAAATGTAAGGCGATAAGGTAAATAAAGATGTAAAGCGAAAGGGAAAAGAAAGTGCAAACCAGACACGATAATTTATAGTGGTTCGGTCACGAAGCTCTTCTTCGCCATACTCCACTCCTCGAGTACCCAACTCGAGAGTTACTTCACTAGTCAACAAGCTCCCTTCTCAGCGGAGAAACCCACACAACGTTGCTTACATTATTTTCCGACACTAAACTGGATATCGAGTTCTTCTTCGGGTACAACCAAACCCTTTATGTTTATGGCCTAACATAACAAACCACACAACTTCGCTTATAATGTTTTCTGACACTAAGCTAAATGTCGAGTTCTAATCTTAGCTAGAACCAATCTACCACACACTTTGTATTTTGAGGACTAAAATACTAACCACTCTATCAACACTTCACTTCACCTAAACACTAACACGATCACCCTGATCTATCTATTCTCTCTTAGATCATTACGATCTATCTATTACACAAGTTTGGAATACATGGATTCGATCTATGCATTGTGAATGTAAGACATGTCACGAATGCACTAACTAAACTACATAACTTCGTATCTTGACGATAGCGAGATTTCTTCTCTTGCACTTAGAGGAATAGATTATTGGATCACATTTAAACAAACTTATAACAAGTTAAGTGATCAAAGAAAAAGGTTTGGAAGAAGGGTTTTGATCTGAGAAAAACTGTGTGCAAAGAGGTGGAAAAATCTGTGGGAACAGTCTGCTATTTATAGGGAAAGTTTTGGACAAAAAAACATGGCCGACCCCGTTATCACTAAGGGGGCCGCCCAAATATTTAAGGGGGTCGCCCTCTTTACAGACGCTCCTATTTTGTCCTTTTATGGGGAAGGTTTATCTAAGGCAGATGTTTCCATTTTTAGGGTAAAAATATGAATTTAAATATTTAATTTGAATTAAAACATTTCTTATATTTACAAAAACACTTTGTCTAATTATTTTTGTAAAAACCTTTTGTTACATTTATAAAAATGTAAAGTTTAGGACAAAAATTATTTCTTTTATCATCCAACAAATTTAAAGTTTGTTTGTTCATACCTTTAGTGATTTACGTCGGGTACAAACTTATATTTGTTGTTGAAGCAGACTTGAGACGTCGAGAGATGTTGACGTATGAGTGCATTGATGATTTGTGATTACAAGTAACTTGAGCACTTTACATTATGTGTTATAAGTTGCATGTTTATCATCACCAAAACATGAAGAGAATGTATAGATTAAATATCGTAATATTTCTACCAACATGGTGGTTCAGTCCTATCGGTTTGTTCTGAAGATATGTTTGAGACTTCTCCTACTCATTTATTTTTCTTTCCATGTTTTTAAATTTAGTTTGGAAATTTTTTCCGTTTTGATTCATCTTTTGAATCATATCATTAACATTGTTCTTGACAAACATATTTGTAACTCTTTGACCATCCAAGAATTTAGTGATCGAATTTTTGAAATCTGTTTTAGATTGAGGTTCTTGGTTGACGGGTTTAGACATTTTGTTGGGTAAAACACCAGTGGTTTTACCATCATGTCTGTCAAAAAGTTTAGCATGAACAGTTCTCATTCCACGGATACAGCTTTTGAAATCTTTGAGATTATTTTTCACATCATTGTTTAATTCTGTGAGCGATTTTTCATAATTATATTTTGATTGGGGTTGTTCATAATGAGATTGGAGAGAACACGAATCATGAGAATCTCGGTTTTGATAACCTCCAGATTGGATGTAATTTACTTCATGACGTTCACACATCGGCGTGTCATTGTTCATGTTATTTTTAGAAGCGTGGTTATCTCCAAGGTCATAATATTTGTTATGCATATCTCGTATTTCTTCTTTTAAGCTTGTAAATTAAGAATCAATTTGTATAGTTAGAGCTTCCAATTTTTCCATAAATAGGGAATTATCATTATTACTATTACTTCCATCAGTGAAAGCAACAGATTTTTGATGATGTTTGTTTTGAGATTTAGTAGACAAATCAAGTTTGAAAAGAACTTTGTCATCAAGAAATTGAAAAGCTTGATTTGGACTTTTGTAGAGGAAGATTCCTTCAGCAGTTTCATCCAAGAATTCTTGAGTGGGTTCGTCTAGACCATGATAGAATATTTGAATAATAGCTCCTTTGGCCAGACCGTGCCTATGGCATTTTCGAAGCATGTTCTTCAATCGTAACCAAGTGTCGGTTAGACTGTCACATACGTTTTAAGAGAAACTTCTTATTTCAAGTAAAAGACGGTTAAATAACAAAAGTGGAAAGAATTTGTTTATAAAAGCTTTTCTCATTTGTTCCCATGATGTTAGATTGTTCATTAAGTTCGTTAAACCAGGTTTTAGCTTTATCGCACAAGAAAAAGAGGAATATCAAAAGCTTGACAACTTTTCTTTGAGTTTCACCATATTTGAACATGTCGCAGATTGCGAGGAATTCACAGATATGGTCATGCATGTAACACACCCAAATTGAGTCACAACGGAATAAGGGTCCGGGAGTGTTACTCTATAGATCAATAGCACAAGATATGAGAGAACGACCTCTAAATGAGTCGTTTAAAAATGATACATTATATTTAACTGAAATGTTGTTACAAAAGCTTCCTGCTCAAATTGTTCATCCATGAAAATGTAAAGATTTTGTTACATAACAAATATCCCAAAATATAATGCATTTGAATCTCTATTGCAATATGACTCCAAAATGATGCTTCCAATGTATCCATGTTCTTTTGCTCTTATTGACTTGAGAAAAACATGCTTTAAAATGTCAACATAAGTTTGGTGAATTCCCACGTTTAAGTAATGTCTAAGGTAGGACCACAAGATTTCAAAGTGTATGACAATGTAACACATACAATATCACAAAAGTAATTACGAATGCACTAAGCTCATGACACTGAAGCTACAACATGTATATCTGCAATTTAATGCCAATAATGTGCCCGTGTAGATGTTCAACCTGCAACAACCAAATCCGACATGGTATACGTCCGTTGGTTCAATCTGTCGAACCTAGTGAGCACTAATCACCCGACAGTTCATGATTCATGGGCATAGTGGGTTATCGCTACTTAGGCAAACTCATAATTTGTTTAAAAGTGTACTTGCGTCCAAATGTTAAACAATATATGTTTCTTACCACAAAAGTTGTAAATCGTTGTAATTGTATAAAATGGGGCTATGAACTCACGTTAGGTGAAATGTATTGATTCTAGAAAATCAAATAAGTGAAACGTCACGTGAAATCCGAATGCAACCAAAGTAATTATAGGCCGTATAAGTATAGGGTATTTGAAATAAATACAACAATATAAATTATAGAGTTATATCACTACCTAATAGTTTTTGTTTAATTTATAGAAGTTGAATCAATATTTAAGTCACGTTTGATATTTAATGTCCTAGTATATGTATCCGTAAAAATATTATCTTTGTCCAAATAATTGATTATTTGTTAATAATGCTTGATATAATATTTTTATTATTTATATAATCATATAAATAGTTTAATCATTTTTATAAAATAATATTTATAAAGTTAAAAACACTTATAAATATTATGTGAGTAATACTACATTATTTATTAATGTTTTTATTGCACAAACAGACCCAAAAACACTCGTAAACCTTATTTTAAGTTTTTAACAGTTTATATGTTTTTATAAAAAGTGCAGAAAATTATTTATAAAAGTTATCTAGCTTTTATAATTTCTAGTTAAATATCTATACACTTGTGGGTTCTGAAAACTTGATATTTATAGTAAGACGTCA
Organism: Tanacetum coccineum; assembly: GCA_026074375.1. Taxonomy (NCBI): domain Eukaryota; kingdom Viridiplantae; phylum Streptophyta; class Magnoliopsida; order Asterales; family Asteraceae; genus Tanacetum; species Tanacetum coccineum. The sequence goes on along the minus strand of BQNB010085467.1, from coordinate 22,826 downwards.
TTCCGAACTAGTTTGTAGGTTTATACTTTGGCCGAATCGGACCCGAAAGCCCTCACAAACATCAATTTCAAAGTTCACAGTTTTTCACAGCTTTATAAAAGATGTGAAAATAATATATAGTTTTGAAATATTTAAAAATTCATAACTTTCACGTTTTAACTCCGTTTTGCGCGTTCTTTATATGTACAAAATCGTATCGAAATGATGATTTATTATTATAATTTTTATAAAAATCTGTACAGAAACAATTTATATAAACTGTTTTGTATAAAAACACTTTTTATATATTTAATTACCGAAATCTAGTAAAATTCATATCTCTTCGTTATAGCTCCGTTTTTCAAATTTCTTATATATTCTGAATCGTCTTGAAACATACTATTTTAATATCAAGTTTATAAATTGTATAAAAATTCGTGCTCTTTTCAGTTATATATTATGTCCGAATTTGTATGTATATATATATATATATATATATATATATATATATATATATATGTGTGTGTGTGTGTGTGTGTGTGTGTGTGTATAGGTTTTTATTTTGAGAAGATTGAGAAGGTTTTCAAAAATGATAGATTTTTTACTTTGATTCAAGTTTTTCAAGCGTAAAACTCATTTTAATGTGATTATAATTCAAAATGTGTAAAAAAATTCGAATCAATATTAAAAAATCTCTTGTTTTTGCAATATAAGTAAAATACTAAATCTTTTATACAAATTTAAGGAATCATTACCATAACTCGAATTTAGCATTGATTTGTGAATCAAATTTGTGATTTATAAATTCGATTCACTGTTAAATGATGTTTACTTGTGAATCAAGATGAATCAATTTACTCAAATGAAGGTTTCCCAATCTTCTCAAAATAAAAACCTTCTTAGTGGAACCGGAGCCCATATATATGTATATATATGTATATATGTGTATATATATGTATATATATATATATATATATATATATGAGTTTGTTCGATCATAACATAATATGGCTGACCGAGACTTAATGATAAAGTCAGTGATAGGGATGTGATTAAAGTCAATCTAGATCTACTAGCTATAAGATACCCAATTCTTTCTAATACAACGTTAAAAGATGAATTCAATGTGGAAAGCTCATAGTTAGATATTGGAGCACATGTGTTATCTTCCTCAGGTGTGTGTTCAGACCTGCAAGTGATGGTTAGGTTAAAGAATATCTTCTTAATAGTTCTTTTGAAAACTTATAAATTTAGGTGCAAGACAAAAGGGACCACCTATGTGAGCATGAAGTTTTGCCGCTTCAAGTATCTTAGACTTGGCTTCCTATTTATCCATTAATGGATAAGGACACATGGCTTGTAATAGTGCCAAGTAGAATAGGGATTATTATAGAAATTGTATGAATGAAAGGAGAAGTGAACACAATCAAACCCTAATTCTTCAACCTAAAATCCTTTTATAAAACCTAAATTCTTCTTTGAGAACCCTAATCTCCTTTCTTGAAAACCCTTGTTTAATGAAACCCTAGTCTTGTAAAACCCTTGATATACCATAGAAATCAATCCTAAACACACTTGTATGCTTGTAATGTAGAAGAAATGAAAACTATGAATCCTTTTTGGTGATATGTTTTTGTCGTGAGTTTTAAGAAGGAAAACAAGAGAGTTTTTGATCTTTTGCAAGTAATAAGAGAGTGCATTATGAGCTTTGTTAGCCTTAAAATATGTCGACTTATACGGAATTACAATATTTTAAATAAAGTGTGACACAGGGACTAATAATGACTAGTTAAGATAGTTATGTGTCATTAGGATTATAAATACCCCATTCATACTTCCATGGAGGGGTGAGGATTCATTTGTAATTTTCTCATAAGGTGTGTGTGTGTGTGTTTCTCTCTTCTATCACATACACATCTTTCCTTTTTCTCTCATCATCAATAATATGGCTTTCTACTTGTTTAATCCTCCCCGACCTCCGAATCTCTCTAGTTAGTGTATCTTATTATTAACAATTGGCATCAGAGCTAACCAGGGGTGTTATTGTATCGTTTTGTATCATGTGTTTGCTCTCTTAGTGCACTGTTCATTCATGGTCTACTACTGATATTTTCGTGTGTTATTTTTTCTTGTGAAAAAGTCATGAAAATGGTTATTATATGTTGTTATCTATTTCTGTTTTCATTACTAGTTCAAATCTGCTATATTTGTGCTTAAAAGACCATTTTTGAGCTTATTCTTATTCTGGGTTTCTTCATAGAGGTTTGGCAAAAAGAAAATAACACAGATCTGGAATTTTAGGAAAAAGTACAAACGTATTGTACTTGATGGCAGTTTGGCCACCGTGGCGGTTTGCCATGGCGGTTTGGCCACCGTGGCGGTTAACTACAAGTAAGGGAATCTTATTACCTTTCATGATCAGGACCAAACTCTCTCTCCGTTGCCCAAAATTTTATTCAGTGGCGGTTTGGTGATGGTGATTTGTAGAGGCGGTTTGGTTAGTTTACCCACGACCAAACCGAGTCAACTCGGTCATTACCGGGTTGACCCGAGTCAACTCACTGAGTTTGACCGAGTCAATGGTCACATAAATAAAGAAGTTACAAAAGACAGACTCAATTCACTAAACTCGTAATTCATTACAACAATAATCAAATACAACTACTGCCTTCTTCACATATCATTCAAACAAATACAACCAACTCTACACTTACTCCTATCATCACATTTTTTCTCACAATCAAATCCATTATCCTAATCTCTTAATCCTTTCGTCATAATCACAGATTCCACTCCATCTCCATCCATCAACCAAGACTCGAATGACAACAAAGTTAAATCAAAGATCTCAGATTTCTTTCTTTCGTGTTGTACAAAGATTGACATGACCTTACAAAGATCAAACACGAAAACAAAACTTCATCATAGATCTATAAAAAGGTTATAAAACCCTTTTTTCATTTCCGAATATCAAGATTGATTATAACAATGATGTTATAACAATCCTTGGTTTTGTTTTCACTCACAGAACAACCATGATATAACACCTACCTAGAGACCATTACAATGATCTTGAAGCACACGTTCTTTATCTTTGATACACGGTTTAACTCTTCGATTATTAATCTAAGATGATTTCAGGGATTGCTTTGTGTTCTGGTGCTCGGATAATTATGTAGAAGTGAAGGTATGACTGAGTTTATTATTGCTCAATTGATTCAAGGATATGGTAGCAGTGAAATAAGTGACTACATTTTTTATGATGGAGAATAATTAGGTTTGTGATATGTGTTTAGGGTTAATATGAGTCAATTTGGGTCTCTTATATCCCTAATGCTTAGGGATGTGGATTTTTTGGACTGGCTAGTAGGACTTTGGAGTGGACCGGCCTATTTGGCATTTGACATCTCAGGTTTTATTTTGTTGACTGGGCCGAATGTTAAATTGTTGTAAATTAGGGCTGCTAAACTGAATCAAGGTTAGGCCGGTGTTATTAGATCACAACGTGGGCTGAGCTTGGGTTATAACAAATAACATAGGCCGATATATATTGTTAAATTGGGCTGGTTAAAATTGCAAGTATTAATGGACTGAGCCGGGACTAAAACACTATCATGACAAGTTTCGACTAGACAATGTTTATTCGTTGACGACAATTCAAAAACAACATTTGTCCTAGTTTAACAACAACATAACAAACACGATACATAACACTAAAAATGATCCGAATAAGATTCACTAAAATGACAAACGGCTAAAGATTCGGATTACGATGACAAGTGATCACAAATTTAATTTGGTATCCTTTATTTGACATTGAAGTGAGTTTCACGAAGGCGTCTACTTATTTCATCATCAAGACTTCCTTCTATTTTCTACCCCTTTTTTTTAAACCCAATCTATCGACTGATGAATTGCTTGAGCACAAAAGGAATATGATGAAGACTAGGATTATCTAGTTTCCAGTAGTTGGGGTGGTTGGTTGAAGATCTGGATAAATATCACTTAAAGGAGTTACATTGTAGTACTCAGTGTCACACGCAGATGTCGATGTGGATAATTTCAAGAGGTGTTGTACTTCTTATACTTTTGATGGCGGGTATAGAGTACTTATAGATTTAATCTTGCATCGTGATTCAATCAACAACAGTGCAAGCTTAAGTAACAAATTTGGGGGATTTTACTTCATTTTCAAGTTTGGTATATCGGATTTTCTTCACCATGTGGTCACAACAATAGCCGACAGAATACGAGTTTGGTAAGTTTATTATTATTTATTAGCAGAGAGTTTATAAAGATGAGATGTAAACAGCAATTCTCACGGGATAGTATTATGATATTCCAAGACAAAGGTACTTCATAGTCTAAGCAAAATTTTCAAAGTTCTTCAATGACATTCATATACAAGACCTTTATTATACCAAGTTTTCTTGATTCTTGCTTCATCTCCTCTACGGTTTGTGAAGTCAAGAGGGTAATGGTTCGTTTGGATTTCAATATTTGTGCTTAATAACAAGAACTTCTCTAGTATATGGACGTACATAACAATGATGCTTTTTCGAGAGTTTCGCAACATCATAGAGGATAAAATGGGTTTGGGTAATCCTGACATAGTTGACTTGATGTGTACCCGGGTCAACTTCCAGGGGGAAGTAGTGAATACTACTTTACTTAGTATGGTTTGTGAAGCATACTGTATATGTGAGATGAATTGTTGTTGATTTCTCGCATGTACCCCCAAACGAATATTCACCAAGACCTAATGACAAGTAGCAGTGGTATCTGGTGTGCTATTACTTCTTCTTCTATAAAATTCCGCTGTGCACTTTAATGACATATAGAAGTTGGTTGAAGCTACATCAATGTTTCAGAATCTGCTCAAGATAGGGATGAATATGTGTATAATTAAAGTCTTCTAATTTATGTCCAACATGTCCAAATAAAATGTCCACAACAATTATTTATTTATAAACTATATAAATAAATTGTAACAATTAATTATATAAATTATCCAACACTTGCAATATATCAAATAATATATGTTCTTGTATTCTAACATATTTTAAACACATTATTACCATGAATATGTATTTTTTTTATTATGTATAATCTTGTTTTAATTTATAAACTTTATAAAATATTACCTAAATGGTGATTTAACAATATAACAAATATGTATGTATATAAATGAAATAATTATAAAAGTGTAGAGATGGTATTAGACCTTGTATGAATGAAGGAAGAAGTGAACACAAATCAAACCCTAATTCTTCAACCCATAAGCCTTTTATAAAACCCTAATTTCCTTTCTTGAACACCCTTGATTAAATAAAACCCTAGTCTTGTAAAACACTTGACACACCTTAAAATCAACCCTTAATAACCCTTGTATACTTGTATTGTTTTAGAAATGAAAACTATGAAACTTCTTTGGCACCCTTTTTTGAGCCGTGAGTTTAGGAGAGAAAACACAGAGATAGAAGTTTAATTTTTACAAGTAATAAGAGTGTGTGAATGAGGCTTGCATTAGGGTTCTATTTATAGTAGAAATATCTACTAAACCACTAATCAAAACCATGGATTTAGGAATGGTGTAGAGATTTACAAAGGACTAGTATTACATAGGATTAGATGGAATGACTTAGCAAGGACAAGTGCTCTCCTCCTCCCTATGTTAAATTAGAAGTAACATTAGTAGAGTGTTTGACTTTATTAGTTGTGTGCTTACAAAAGGGGACGGCCAAATGAGGCTTCTAGAAGAAGTTTTATAAAATTTTTGTGGTATTGGGTATTAGTTTTGGTATTTGTTGAAGTATAGATGTGTATTGTGTTTCCATGCATGCATAAATGTAATTTTTTGCGAAATGTAAACGTTTTACGTAACCAATAAAAATAAAAAGTAAAAAGTTATAAATTATCTTTATAATAATTATATAACACATGCCTGATGTAAACTTTTATTTGTTTGATGCCGGTTTACGTTGATTGATGATTTTTAGTTTACGCGATTTAACTAGATGGTTAAAATTAAAAGTAAATGCGTAAACCCTAAAAATAAATAATTGAAAGATTGTAGTCGTAAAATGACCTAAAGTAACGGATTGTTATAGTCTTCCCCCGTTAAAGGAGCCTTATCTGTAAGACTCAAGACGCGACACTTGTCGAGGGTGCGGTTTTTTTGAAGAGCTATGCATACTTCTTTCGAAATTGATCTTCACATTCCCATGTGAACTCATGACCTCTCCTAGAGTTCCATCAAACTTTGATAATAGGGATACGGATTTGCTTCAACTGCTTGACTTCACGATCTATGATCTCCACTGGTTCTTCAACGAAGTGAAGCTTATCATCAATATGTATTTCATCTAACGAAATTGCCAACGGCTCGTCGGATAAACACTTCTTTAAATTAGATACGTGAAACGTGCTATGAACCCTGCTTAATTGTTGAGGGAGTTCGAGTTTATAAGCAACGGTTCCTACTTTTGCTAACACCTTGAAAGGTCTAATATACCTCGGGTTTAACTTCCCCCGTTTGCCAAAATGGATAACCCCTTTCCAAGGTGATATCTTCAACATGACTTTGTCACCAGCTTGAAATTCTAAAGGGTTATGCCTCACATCGGCGTAACTCTTTTGACGATCACGATCGGCTTGAATTCTGCTTTTAATTTGAATGATCTTTTCGGTTGTCTCATGAATAATTCCTAGACCAGTGAGCTGAACATCTCCGACCTCGGCCTAGCAAACAGATGATCGAAACTTATGACTATAAAGTGCCTCAAATGGTGCAACATTAATGCTAGTATGATAACTATTGTTGTATGAGAACTCAATTAGCGGTAAGTGTCTATACCAACCATTTCCAAAGTCTATCACGCAAGCGCGTAACATATCTACCAGTGTCTGAATGGTTCTTTTGCTTTGTCCATTAGTCTGCCGATGGTAAGCAGTACTCATATCCAAACGAGCACCTAAAGCCTTCTGGAACGACCTCTAGAAATTTGATGTAAATCTACCGTCACGGTCACAAATGATTGATACTTGTATTCCATGTCTCGTGACCACTTCTTTCAAGTACAGTCTTGTCAATCTCTCCATTGAGTCATTTTCCTTCATCAGCAAAAAGTGTGTAGACTTAGTAAGACGGTCTACAATCACCCAAATGGTATCATAACCACTTGACGTCTTAGGGAGCTTGGTGATAAAATCCATGGTGATATTATCCCACTTCCACTGAGGTATCTCAGGTTGTACTAATAAACGAGATGGTTTCTGGTGTTCAGCCTTGACCTTTAAGCATGTCAAACACTTTCTAACATAGGTGGCAATATTGGTCTTCATATTGGGCCACCAATACGATTTCTTCATGTCTTGGTACATCTTGTCAGAACTCGGAGGAACAGAATATTTTGAATTGTGGGACTCATGCATAATCAAAGTCCTTAGATCACTAAAGCATGGCAACCAACTCCTGTTCTTCAAACACAGTGTTCTGTCAGCACGGGGTTCCAACTTCTCTTTCTTGATCATACCTCCCACATCTTTAGCCTAGAAGTTTTATGATTTCCTTGCCTCAGTCTGAGCGTTCAATATTGGCTTGGGAAGATCCAAACCAATAGTAACCCGTAATGGCTTAATTCGTTCTTTTTTGCTTAAAGCGTCAACTACTACATTTGCTTTTCTTGGGTGATAACGAATTTCACAATCGTAATCACTAAGCAACTCCAACCAACGATGTTGCCTCATGTTCAAATCCTTTTTATCAAAGATGTGTTGTAAGCTTTTGTGATCAGTGAACACAATACACTTTGTTCCAGACAAATGGCGTCTCCAAAGAGCGAACACTACTGCTCCTAATTCCAAATCATGAGTTGTGTAATTCTTCTTATAAATCTTCAATTGACGTGATGCATAAGAAATCACATTCTTCTTCTACATCAACACATCACCTAATCATTTATGCGAAGAATCGCAATAAATTATAAAGTTCTCAGCTCATTCAGGTAAAGCCAAGATAGGTGCGCTACACAGTTTCTACTTCAATAACTGAAAAGCTGCTTCTTCTTTGTCACCCCCAATCAAACTTGACCTTCTTCTGGGTTGGCTTGGTCATTGATTTGGCGATCTTGTAAAACCCTTCAATGAATCTCCAGTAATAGCAAGCAAGACCTAAAAATTGACGAATCTCCGTTGGAGTTTTAGGAGATGCCTAATCTTTAATAGACTCGATCTTGGCAGGATCCACGTTAATGCCCTGACTGTCAATCACGTGACCGGGGAACTATACTTTGGGAATCCAAAATTCACACTTAGAAAATTTGGCATACAACTCCTCATTCTTAAGCAACTCTAAGATTAACTTAAGGTGCTCTTCATGCTCTTGCTTGCTCTTTGAGTAGGTCAGAATATTGTCCATAAAGACAATCATAAACTTGTCAAAGTATGGCTTGCACACCTGATTCATGAGATCCATAAATACATCTGGTGCGTTAGTTAAACCAAATGGCATAACCTAAAATTCATAATGGCCGTAACGGGTTCTGAATGCGGTCTTCGGGATGTCTTCTTCACGAACTCTTAGTTGATGATCGAGTAGACACTCGACCCTTGAAGTTGATCAAACAAATCATAAACTCTTGTAAGCGGATAACGGTTCTTTACCATTAGTTTATTCAATTCCTGGTAATCGATGCACATCCGAAATGACCCATCCTTCTTCTTAATAAACAAGACCGGAGCTCCCCAAGGTGAGGAACTGGATCTTATAAAGCCTTTGTCGGAAAGCTCTTACAGTTGGTCTGATAATTCTTTCATCTCGGATGGAGCTAATAGATAAGGTGCCCATGCGACAGGTGTAGCACCAGGTATCAAATCAATTTGAAATTCCACTTTTCGGGTTGGTGAATACCCGACAAGTCCTCAGGAAATACTTTGGGAAAATCTCAAACAATTGGTACATCTTCAAGTCGCTTCTCCTCCGACTTGTCTTCAGCCTTCTTTGTGGTAACATGCGCAAAAAATACATGACATCCTTTTACCAAATACTTTTGAGTTTTGGTACATGAAATAATGTTTAATCGAGACTCGTGTCCGTTGTTGGTTCCATCACCACCATAGTTTTAAAAAGCGCGCCTAGGCTCTAAGGCTCAAGCTCTAGGGATTTTTTCAGATCGAGGCTCCGCACATGCACAAGGCTTACAAAAAGCGCAGAGCCTTGGGATTTTGAGCCTTGAGCCTAGGTGCGCCTAAGAAAGGTGGCGGATTTTAAAACTTTCTTTTCGAATTTAACATTCATCGCCCTCATATGTTAATAATAGATTACCTAGAAACTAAATAAATCAATCAATTTGAGTGTTTGGTCGTTCAATTCAAGTATCTGCACATACGGACTCCTCCCTCTATTTTACGCATGAGATAACGTAATCTCGTCATGCCATGAATCTGATACATTGCTTGATATTTTTGGTTTAACTATTTTATTTTTTTAGATACATTATTTATTTTAGTGTTATTTAAGTCATCATTAATCTATAAATTTTTGGCTAAACAATTATAATTTACTTCAATTTAATGCGACTCATAATCATGAAGCCCGCACCTTGATCTACGCCTCGCCTCAAGGCTCCATAAGCCCTTTGCACCTTAGTGCGCCTCGAGCCTTTTAAAACACTGGTCACCACGAACAATTAAGATTTCATTCCCAAAGGGAACACGAACGATCTTCTCATCACAGACGATTACAGCATGATACTTTGATAACCAATCCATTCCAATTATAACGTCAAAACTACCAAGTTCTATGGGCATTAAGTCGATGTTGAATGGATGATTTAAGAAGTTTAAAGTGCAACCCCGTATGATAGTATTAACTCCAATTATTTTTCTGTCGACTAGTTCGACATCATAACTATCGTCTAATATAGTTGGGATGATATCAATTAATGAACTAAATGCAGTCGACACAAAACTTCTATTGGCACCGGTATCAAATAAGACAGAGTCATAACGGTTATTGAGGAGGAACGTACCCGTAACGATGTTCGAATCTAGGTTTGGCTTATTTCCTCCCAAAGCATAGGAACTTGCATGTGCTTCACCGTTCCCAGCCTGCTTCCCATGGTTCTTATTTTTCAACTTATGGCAATCTTTCTTGTAATGCGCCTAAACTCCGCCTTCGAAGCAAGTGACAACCCTCTGAATAGCCCTGGGGGCTCTCTGGTTGTTAGTAGTAGCAGCTGGACTTCTAAAGTCACGGGCCAGATGGCCAACTTTCTTGCAGTTGTTGCACTTGGGAGCACACTGTCCATTGTGATGGTAGTTGCATTTTGTGCATAGAGGTAGAGATCCACCATATTCTCTCTTCTCACCAGGCCCAGCAGTGTAAGCCCTGGCTACATTTTGCCTTTTGTGAGGCTGTTGTTAAGTGTGGTTGTTCCTTGAGTTGTCATCAAGCTTTCTTTTCTTCTCAGCTTGTCTTTCAGCAAATGTACAATTCTTCTAATCCATCAGATCATTTTCAAATTCAATTGCATCTTGCATTATTTTTGGCTTAGATGCCATCACACTACCTTAAATTATGTCAGGAAGTCCACCAACATACTTCTCAACCTTATCAGATTCCTCAGGAAACATTCTCCCACACATCAGTGCCAACTCTTGAAAACGTTATGTCTAGCTCACAACATCAGTACCCTTAACCTTCAGGTTCTAGATTTTAATTTCCAACTTCTTAATTTCACGTCTTGGGCAATACTTGGCGGTCATCATTTTAATCAGTGTTTTCCATGGTATTCCGTAAGTAGCATCATGACCAACAGTCTTAACGTGAGAATTTCACCATGTTAGTGCACTACCAAGCAGAGTGCAAGTGGCAAACTTAATTTGGCATGCAACGGTGTAGTTGCTAATGTAGAATACATATTCCATCTTCTCAAACCATTAAGTCAAACCTATGACTCCTTCAGTACCCTTAAAGTTAAGGGGTTGGCATTTCAAGAAGTCACTATACGTGTACTCACGAGTAGTAGGCACAGTTCTCCTTTCGTCACTTCTTGATTCGTGGCTGTCATCTCCATCTCTACTGATTCTGTTTGCTTCATGTTCTGCCAATGCATCAGCCACACTTCTAGCTACCAATGCCTTAATAGCATCATCAAACATAGGGGTGGTGGTTTTCTTTAGAGCCATTTTCTTCAAAATTACAAGAAAATATAATACACGTTAGATTTCATACAATCATAATCGCGACATGACATATGCATTATATATAAAATATGATCACAACACATAGTGAAATATACTACCGAAGTTGACATAAATAGATCGACATTTATACATAACAATATCGATAACATACATGATATTTTTTGTTACAAAAAGGAAAATACAAGGTTCCTATGCCTACTAGCTGGGAGTAACCCATAAAACCTAGTAGGCTATACACGATAGCTAAATGACTGAATGTAAACTAGAAACTATTGCTGGTGTCCTCCAGATCATCTAGGCGTGCTGGGTCTCTAGCCTCCAATGCATGAATGCATCCAAAAGCTCTAGTCACCATGTCACCTGCCTCCTGCCTCTGCCACTCCATCCTGTCGTGCTGAGTCTGCAGTGTTATGATCTAAGCCTCTAGTGATGTGATACAAGCCTCCTATGTCCTGATAAGAGCCTCCAAGTCCGTGCTTATATCCTCTAAACGATACTATGTCTGTCGAGCATAAACAGCATCTCACTCATAAGAAAGAGACATAGAGCGAAAATATCGCCTCTCTATCATCAATAAGGATATCTAAGCTCTCAATAAAGTTTGGTCATCTTGAGCGTCCTCATGATGCACATAGAGCTCATGAGCATCCTGCCTCTGAGTGGCAGCAAGATCTTCTACCCTCTTATTGACCTCCTCTACGACGGTCATCACTTTACTCTTAGATGCTCAAATACTTGCATCCATGGTATCAATAAATCTGTAGTCAACCATACGAGCTAAAGTATGTCCTATCTACCTAGCAGAAGCTGTGGAACTCTCCTCAACCTTGAAACTACAAGTGGGAGCAGTCAGGCACAACCTCTTCTGAGATGACATATCAGCCTTGGGAACTCCTACGATCAGCAAATGGTAACAACAAGGGTGGTGATGGTATAGGTAGTGATAGAGATGGTATCGGAGGGAGAGGAGATGAATATGATGTAAGTGGCGATGATGATGGTGTTGGTGATAGTGATGGTGGTGGTAGTGGATAGTAGGTGGATGGTGATGCAGCTCTCAACTGAACTATGGCTGCTTTGTAGCCCAGTGGTACACGAGCATAGGTAGGGCTAGTGTGTAGAGGTGGTAATATTAGTGGTGGGGATGGGATTATGGGGAGTAAGGATGATAGTGGTGATAATAGAGATGGTGGTGGTGATAGAGGTATGGGTGAAGAAGCATACTTAGCAATGAGTATCTTCTCAGCTGAGGGGACAGGGTCAATAGCAGGTAGTGTAGTAGAGTCTGTCGGAGCTAGATGCTCCTCCTCCTCATCCTTGTCCTCCTCAGAGGCCTCCTTCTCCTTTTCATCATCATCATCCTCGGAGGAATCCTCTTCCTCCTCATCATCATCTCCCTCATCAGCAGGATAATTAGCGGGATCCTTCTCTGGGTCCTCCTTAGGGTCCTCATCCAAAGGATCAGATTCAACAACATAGCCTGGTGATAGGGCGGTGGTTGAAGCATTAGCAGGTAGAGGCTGATCCTCAATCGGTATCTCATCGTAAGATGAAGCTAAATACTCTGGATACTCGGGACTAGTCACATAATCAGGTGATAGTGGTGCCTGCTATGGAGACTGCGGTGCAACCTCTGGTGACTGTGGCTCCGCATATGATATTAAGTGAAATCCCTATGGTGGTAAGTCAGAATCAAAAGATATAGACGTGTAGGTGACCGTAGATGAAGACATGATTGCTGTAATAAAAAAATTAAATTATATAAGTATAATGTATAAGACATGTATAGTAATATACATAATATAATATAAACACGTATAGCAATCATGTACGCAGTCAATGCAAACAAATAGTGTATGTATGTCTGTGAAAACTTTTGTATGGTGTAATGTTTGAAAACGGTTATAGTCCAAGTAAAACATTTGACCTGGTTCTCTATAACCTTGGCTCTAGATACAAATCTGTAACACCCCCAAATTGGGTCGCATCGGAGTAAGGGTCCGGGAGTGTTACTTCATAGATCAATATCACAAGATATGAGAGAACGACCTCTAAATGAGTCGTTTAAAAATGATACATTGGATTTAACTGAAATGTTGTTACAAAGGCTCCCTGCTCAAATTGTTATCCATGAAAATGTAAAGATTTTGATACATAACAAATATCCCAAAATGTAATGCAGTTAAATCTCTATTGCAATATGACTTCAAAATGATGCTTCCAATGTATGCATGTTCTTATGCTCTTATTGACTTGAGAAAAACAAGCTTTAAAACTTTAACATAAAGTTGGTGAATTCACAAGTTTAATAATGTATAAGGTAGGACCATAATATTTCAAAGCGTATGACAATGTAACACATACAATATCACAAAAGTAATTATGAATGCACTAAGCTCATGGCACTGAAGCTACAACATGTATATCTGCAATTTAACGCTAATAATGTACCCATGTAGATGTTCAACCCCCAACATCCAAATCCAACATGGTATACGCTCGTTGGTTCAATTTGTCGAACCTAGTGAGCGCTACTCACCCGAACGGGGATGTCAATCACAAATAGATCTATTTATAACACTCGCGCTTACACCAAGTAATTGACAGTTCATGATTCATGGGCATAGTGGGTTATCGCTACCTAGGCAAACTCGTAATTTGTTTAAAAGTATACTTGTGTCCAAATGTAAAACAATGCATGTTTCTCACCCCAAAAGTTGTAAATCGTTGTAATTGTATAAAATGAGGCTATGAACTCACCTTAGGTGAAATGTTTTGATTCTAGAAAATCAAATAAGTGAAACGTCACGTGAAATCCGAATGCAACCTAAGTAATTATGGGCCGTATAATTATAGTGTATTTGAAATAAATACAACAATATAAATTATAGAGTTATATCACCACCTAATAGTTTTTGTTTAATTTATAAAAGTTGAATCAATATTTAAGTCACGCTTGGTATTTAATGTCCGGGTATATGTATCCGTAAAAATATTATATTTGTCCAAATAATTGATTATTTGTTAATAATGTTTGATTTAATATTTTTATTATTTATATAATCTTATAAATAGTTTAATCATTTTATAAAATAATATTTATAAAGTTAAAAACATGTATAAATATTATATGAGTAATACTACATTATTTCTTAATGTTTTTATAGCCCAAATGGACCCGAAAACACTCGTAAACCTTATTTTAAGTTTCCAACAGCCTTATATGTTTTTATAAAAAGTGCAAAAAATTATTTATAAAAGTTAATTAGCTTTTATAATTTCTAGTTAAATATCTATACACTTCTAGGTTTCGAAAACTTGATGTTTTAGTATAACGTCATTCCGAACAAGTTTGTAGTTTTATACTTTCGCCGAATCGGACCCGAAAGCCCTAAAAAACACCGATTCAAAGTTTACAGTTTTTCGCAGTTTTTTACAGCTTTATAAAAGCTGTGAAAATAATATATAGTTTTGAAATCTTTAAAAATTCACAACTCTCTCATTTTAACTTCTTTTTGCGTGTTCTTTATATGTACGAAATCGTATCGTGATGATTTATCATAATAATATGTTATAAACTGTATAAAAATTCGGGCAGAAAATGTAAATATAAACTATTGTATATAAACTTTTATATAAATTTAATTACCGAAATCTCGTAAAATTCATTCTCTTCGTTAAGCTCTGGTTTTCAAGTTTCATATATGATTCGGAATCGATCCTTTGAAAGTGTACTTATTTTCATATCAGTTCTATATTTTGCATAAAAATTCATGCTAATCCAGATTATATATTCTGTCCGTGTCCAAATATATATATATATATAATTGTTTTTATAACTTTAATTATTACAAGTCTTTTAAATTTAACTAATACCACATCATTAGTATACTTTAAGTCTTTTAATTTTTGTCCATCTATATATGTCCAATATGTCCAAATAAAATGTCCACAATAATTATTTATTTATAAACTATATAAATAAATTGTAACAATTAATTATATAAATTATCCAACACTTGCAATATATCAAATAATATATGTCCTTGTATTTTAACATATTTTAAACACATCATTACCATGAATATGTATTTTCTTGATTATGTATAAGCTTGTTTTATTTTATAAACTTTATAAAATATTAACTAAATGGTGATTTAACAATATAACAAATATGTATGTATATAAATAAAGTAATTATGAAAGTGTAGAGATGGTGTTATACCTTGTATGAATGAAGGAAGAAGCGAACACAAATCAAACCCTAATTCTTCAACCCAAAATCCTTTTATAAAATCCTAATTTCCTTTTGTTAGCCTCACTTTTTAGTGAAGCTGACGTCTTACACGTGAATTGGACTAGTCTTGGACACTACGTATCACGCAGGGGTCATTTATGTAAACTAGGAATAGTTTGTTTTTGTTTATAGTATAAATACCCCCCATGGCTCTCCATGAGGGGTTGTTGGTGAAATCATTTGTAACTCTTTCTCATTCTTAAGCTAATATTAGATCTTTTCATCCACCCTCTCTCTACTTTCTCTCACTAAACAATATTTCTCATCTATTGTTCTTTGATCAACCAAGACCCCCCGAATAGGTGAATCACTAGTCTGTCAATTGGTATTAAGAGCTAACCGGGGTTGTTTTGTATTGTGTGTGTTTATATTTTCACAGCTTATTATAGCTTATTTTTGTGGGCTTATTTTTGGGAAAAAGCCACGAATAGTTTGTTATGTGTCGTTGTATAAATCTGTGCATATCAGTTTAACTATGTTTCTTGATGAGTTTTTTTGGGGTTTCTATGTTGTCCAAAACTTATCAAAAACTAGATCTGGTCTTTCATGTTTTTAGCCTATTTTCGAGCTTTTTAGAAGCTTATTTGGGCTGTTAACATATTCTATGCGTTTTAGGGTTCTACGGCTTATTCTGCTGCTTACTTCGTGGTAAAAGTGCTTATTGTGTGGCTTGTTTCGTGTCAAAATAAACTTAATCTCAAGCATATTCAAGCTTTTCAATGAGTATTTTTGATGAGGTACAACTGGTGTAGAAGAAGGAGGGGATATAGATCCGTTTTTTGTTGAAAAAGAACAAGTACAATCTTGTTTGCTTCTGGGCGATTTATACCTAGGTAACCTTGGGAGATTTATGCGCAAGTTTAACTTGGGTAATTTATACGCAGGTTTAATCAACCGATTTATGCAACCGGAATATACACCTCCTTGCCAACCGATTTATACATGCTCTAAGGTGAACCGATATATACACAGTTAGTATAACCGATTTATACACAGTTAGTATAACCGATTTATACACCTCAGAAGCTTGACCGATTTATACACCATTTTAACCCTGAGCGATTTATACGCGGCATAAGCCTGATATGTATCTAAGCCTGGACGATTTATACTACCCTGACCCAAACCGAGTCAACTCGGCCATTACCGAGTTGACCCGGGTCAACTCACTAAGTTTGACCGAGTCAAAGTCAAACTGAAAAGAAGACAAAGATGGACAGACTCTTTAGACCACAACCAAGTACAAATCAACAACATCTACAATATGCCACAAGATCATCAACACGGCCAATTACAACCCTTTGTCACATTTTATTAACCAACAAATCTAACTCAAACTACCTAAATCCCTTTATCACAATCACTATCTTCACTCCATCTCCAACATCACCACGACTCGAATCAAATTGATATAAATCAAGATCTTAGTTTTCTTCATTCGTGTGTTACAATTAAATTGAAACCACTAAAGGATTAAGAACACGAATGGATGATTCATCATAGATTTATGAGAGTTAAACTCTTTATTGCTATACGAAAATAAAGATAATCTATAACAAATCTGTTATAAATTATTCTTTGTTTCGTTTGACACTCAAACTTGAAACACAATTAGAACCTACTCGAGACCACATATCAATGATCTTGAAGCCATTCATCTTTTCAGGTCTTCGTAGGTATGTGACTTGTGGTCAATCTAAAATGAATGATAATCAATATTTATGCTACGTTTTGGTTTGAGGGTTGTTTGTTCTTGGTGACTGCTCGAATGAAGTAATCTAAAAGGAGGTTGTTTTTTCGTTGCTGTGTATGGAGAAGGGAGCATGACGGGGGCGGTTGATTGCTTTATCTTAGGGTTAGGGTTGTGTGTGAGTAAAATTAAGGAAAGTTAGTTTATAATCCCTAATTCACTGGGCCAAGTAGTTGGATCGGATATATACTTGATGACATGGGCCGAATGTGTTATAACTGTGGTTATGGGCTTGCTATGATTTTGTGGTAGGCCGGCTTTATAAAAAATTAGGCCACGCCTTAGTAGATAGTTGGGTCGGTTTGTTTGTTGGACTGAATTTGTGGTTAGTATGAACTGGGTTAAATTTTTAATTGATGATGGGCTGGATAGTTATCAATAGTATGCCAAAGTTTGTATAGTGGGTTAAGTTATGATATTAGGCCCGAAACTATGTATGGTTCACCTATTTTGGGCTAGTGTTATCGGGTTAAGCCGAGTAATAAAACAATATCATGACGGGTAAAGTATAATTGACCGGGTTTTATTACTTAGACGGGCGTTCTTATGGTATATCTTTTGAGCCATGTATCCATTAACCATCATAACAAATTCAAAAAATCACTAACAACAACACAACAAACACAATACATTACACTAAAAATGATCCTTATCAAAATTCACCTTCACTCTTAATGGCTATTATTGAATTTCAATAACTACGGGGTTATCGTACGATGGTACTAATTTGGATTTAAAGTAGACTTTCACGAGGAGTGTACTAATTTCGTCTTCGGTTCTTTCTTTCTCCATAACGAAGATGACTTGTGTTAGTGATGAAGAATTGGATATCTAGTTGCTTTTGTGATTCTCTCTTCCTATACCTACAAAGTAGCTATCACTTTAAGGAGTTACATTGTAGTACTTAGTGTCCCATGTAGTTGAGGAGACTTTAAGTGGTGATGTATTTTTGTATACTTTTGGGTGAGTATATGGTACTTAGAGATTTGCCTCTGCACCATTCCTTCATCATACGAATAGTATAAGATTAAGTCACAAGTAAAGGATTATGCTTCAATCAGTGGTCATCATTATTAGCTGACTGAATAGATAAGGGGATTTAGTTCGGGATGATCAAGAGAGATTTGTTAAGAGAGTACGATTTGACATCTTCTCACAGAGTATTGCTGATGCAATCACGGGTTATAAAGCTAAGTAGGCAGTTCTAGTTGATATACGATGTACACATGAGTAGGATGATTCCTCAAATAGTCATCATCCTAGAGGGAGAAATGTGTACATCTGGTACATTCAGAACTTAGTTGACTTTGGTGTAGCAAGTCTTACCATGTCTTTCCGGGAGGGAGAGAAGTATATTTCTGGGTCTTAATTGACTTTGGTGCTACGTTTTCGACTTCAAAAAGGGATAAAGTGTGTAATTCGGTATAAGATGTACACATGAGTATGATGATAGCAAGTCATACCATGTCTTTTCGAGGACTTCAGAAAAGGGATAAAGTGTGTACTTCGAGACTAGAATGCTTCCTAAGTGAGACTAGTACATTTATTCTAATCTGTCTCAGGGGTGTTTGTTTAGGAGGGACCTAAATATTTTAGCATGTTCATCTATAAGCTGAAGAAATATAGCTGGAGTATTCAAGTAGACCGTCAAAGATATTCTCAAGGAATACTGGACTTCATTCTTATCATATTTATTTATTTTTGCTCGTGGGAAACATTGTAACCAATTCACGTGTGACACCATCTTAGAGGGAGATTGTTAGCCTTACTTTTTAGTGAAGCTGGCATCTTACACGTGAATTGGACTAGTCTTGGACATTGTGTATCACGTAGGGGTCATTTATGTAAACTAGGAATAGTTTGTTTTTATTTCTAGTATAAATACCCCTCATGGCTCTCTATGAGGGGTGGTTGGTGAAATCATTTGCAACTCTTTCTCAGCTAATATTACGTCTTTTCATCCACCCTCTCTCTACTTTCTCTCACTAAACAATATGTCTCATCTATTGTTCTTTGATCAACCAAGACCCCCTGAATAGATGAATCACTAGTCTGTCACCTTTCTTGAACACCCTTAATTAAATGAAACCCTAGTCTTGTAAAACACTTGATACAACTTAGAATTAACCCTCAGTAACCCTTGTATACTTGTATTGTTGTAGAAATGAAAACTATGAAACTTCTTTGACACCCTTTTTAAGTCGTGAGTTTAGGAGAGAAAACAAAGAGATAGAAGTTTGATTTTTGCATGTAATGAGAATATGTGAATAAGGCTTGCATTAGGGATCTATTTATAGTAGAAATATCTACTAAACCACTAATCAAAACCATGGATTTAGGAATGGTTTAGTGATTTACATGGGACTAGTATTACATAGGATTAGATGGAATGACTTAGCAAGGACAAGTGCTCTCCTCCTCCCTATGTTGAATTAGAAGTGACATTAGTAAAGTGTTTGATTTTATTAGTTGTGTGCTTACAAAAGGGGACAGTCAAATGAGGATTCTAGAAGAAGTTTTATAAAAAAAATTAGGTATTGGGTATTAGTGTGGGTATTTGTAGAAGTATAGATGGGTATTGGTGTTTCCATGCATGCATAAATGTAATTTATTGCGAAACGTAAACGTTTTAAGTAACCAATAAAAATAAAAAGTAAAAAGTTATAAATTATCTTCGTAATAATTATATAACACTTACCTGACATGAACTTTTATTTGTTTGATGACGGTTTACGTTGAATTTTTATTTTAAGTTTACACGATTTAACTAAACGGTTGAAATTAAAAGTAAATGCGTAAAACCCTAAAAATAAATAATTGAAAGATTGTAGTCACAAAATGACCTAAAATAACGGATTGTTACAATACGGATCGGCCCGCAGATAACCATTGAATTTATTTTCCTGAATCATTTTCAAGTGAATACTGTTGATAACAAAGTTGTCATCAACATCGATTTAAACAATGGCAGAATTAGGAGTCGGTGCTACAGTCTTAGCACTTTCCCACATAGGACAATCATCAGCATCAAGAATTATTTGTTTGGTTTCGACATCCTCTTTAGGTATATTTATGATGACAAAGTCATTAACGGTAGAATGTTGGGTTGAAGATTTAAGTGATTCGATCTGAATGGATTCTTTTTGGATCATTTTAAGTTTATAAGTCCTTGTTATTAAATTTTTATTTAATTTATATATTAGATTTACAAATTGATTTCCAAAAGACCGTGGATTTATACATACATTAAACATTTTGCAAAAAGACATTTTTATATATTATATAATTAAGGCTAATAGGATAATATTCAAAATAAAGTAAATATTTTTTATCTATATACTTATATTTTTACCTTTTTATATTTTTATATATATTTTAGTTTTTAGTATATATAGAAAATAAGGATAAATAGATAAAAAGATATATTTTTTACTTAGATAGATAAGTACGGCGTACTTTAGGAAAAGTGCACCGGCTTTTCTGGAAATTTAGATTTTTTTTGTTTGTTAAAACAACTAAAACAATTGACGGGGAGTGCGGCGGTTTTAAGGTTAAAACCGGCGTACTACGGGTTTACGAGGTAGAACTTTCAAATAAAAAACAAGGGAAGTATGACGCACAAAGAAAAATGTGCACCGTACTTACAGCTGCAGAAGACAGATTTTCAGAAATTAAACATGTTAAAGCAAAGAAATAGCACCAAAAACAAGCAACAAACTAATAACAACCTAAAACAATTCTTCGGCAACGGCGCCAAAAACTTGATGCGTGTTTTGCAAGCTTTAAATTTATAATACTAGAAATACCAATTTTTACTAAAAACATAACACTCGGACAAGTATGCCCTTTCATGTATAGTATAGCTTAGGTAAGTCCAGGTCGTCCTAAGAGAATTGTAGTTTTCACAGTTTGTAATTAAGGTGCTAAGGTTAAAATGATTGTCACTTATCAAATTAACCAAAATGTGCATATAATAAATATTGTAAAGAAACCTATTAAGAGATGATTCAAGCAAAGAATTAAAGCATGTTTGTTTAGGTGATGATCACTAAGACATAAAAGTGTTTAGGATAGTGTTTATAAGTTTAGAGAATAAAGATATCACGAGTTATAAATCCTTTCGGCATTTAAATGTAACGAGTGAATATACTAGTTAATAACAACGAATCCTTTCAGCCTTTATAAGTTATTATCACCAATATAATAAGTGAAATGATAGAACACTTATATAAAGAACCCTTTCGGCCTATATTCTTATATAAAATATGTTTTACCAATTCAATGAACACATATCCAATCACTATATATCGAAGATCATATTATGCCCAAACAAACACAAAACGATTAATCCATAATCAAAGAGATGAAGTCATAACAATCATATAAATTCCAAAAAAAATCATATTAAAAGAGTTATAGAAGTTATACAAAATTATTACAAGTTCAACGATTCGATAATTAGTTTTCCCAATCGAAAACTATATTAAAACCCAAACTATCAAATCCTATCATCCCGAACCCGTAAGTAATGTCACTACTCTTAACATTTGTGATTAGATGGTGTGAAATGATGGGAGCGTTTTTGTGGAAGTGTGTGTGATAGATATCTCAAATGGCTAGAAATATCCTCTATTTATAGGCTGAGCGAGGGGAAAAGTGCGACGCACTTTATAAAAAGTGTGACGTACTTGGATTATGTCGGTTAAGGATATTTAATGCTGGACACAAGTGCGGTGAACATATAGGAAAGTGCGGCGTAATTCGTGATGGTGAAAAGTGTGGTGTACTTCGTGATGGTGAAAAGTGCAGCGCACAATATAAATTGTGCTGCGTACTTGTTTGGTTTCTTTGGATCTTTCTCTTATGAATTGTATGTGTGAGATATATGAGGAGATATATCTCATCCGAAGCAACCAAGGGAGGTATTTATAGGATAGATAATACTTGGGGACCAAATTGGGGATGTATGTGGACGGATTTTGGGCAAAAATTCGCGAATTAATTGCATCTCCAAAAAGTGTGCCTCACTTTATTATAAAACCGGTGGTTTTGGACATTTACAGATCTGGAACGATTTTCTAAGTTGTAGTTAATTGAATTCTCTTTTCGTGGCCGCTTGAATCAACTAAATCCGAGTTCGTATGACCGAGTTATGGCCAAAACATTAAACATGTGTCAGGAAGCTTTGAGTTTGAGTTTACTTCTTCGTTTAAGCTCCATATCTTTGTGTATTCTTCCGTTTTCTTTCATGACACGTATCGTGAACCTACAATAGCAAATATAGTCGATTAAGTATCGAAAGTTCTTATTATTAACCAAAATAGATACATAAAAGCAAAGATAACACATATAAAAATATGTATAATTTGATCGTTATAAAACCTGGATGTCAAATTAAGGAAAGTTTATCTATAAAGATAACTTATCCTCACAACGAGAAAATCAATTTTTCTCGGTCTTGAGTAGTTTCTAGAAGACATTCAAAGTTTTGAGCTCAAGAACAGGAAAGTGTACGCATAAGTGCGCTAATCCTTAGAGTTAGAAGAGAAGTCTTCTAACTTGTAGTTTTTCAAAGAGTTGAACACAATTTTT
>BQNB010085466.1:0-20672 GCA_026074375.1 Tanacetum coccineum | reverse complement strand
TATATATATATATATATATATATATATATATATATATATATATATTGTCTCCCCTTTCACACTTGGAATTCTTAAGCATTTGCTTTTTTCGTTCTTAAGTGTGGGGGTAAAACCCGACATTTTTGAACATTAAGGTCAATGTTCAGTTCTAAGTGTGGAGGAGATTTCTATTGAAATTGATCATGCCTGTTTGTGTCCCACGCAACCCCGTTTTAACCAAAATATTGCTTTATTTTATAAAAAAATGTTAGAAATAAAAATTTTAGAAATGAGTAGGCCCGTAGGCTAGAACTAAGGAGATTTTTGACTTAACCAAGTGTTTCACTCTAGCTTTCCCCTTAACTTTCGAGACTAAGCGTTTGCAAGACTTTAAAATTCTACAAAGAACGATAAATGATAGAGTTGAATATAAGTTAGATGCTAAGCGTGGAGTAGTTGGATATCTTTAGAGCTCATAGAGGTTAATTGTGGCTTTTTGCTCCCATCAGCTTAAAAACTATAAAAATAATAATTTTCAATAAATAAAGTTGATTTGGTTTTTGCGATTCTTAGTTTTGATCCCTTTTTAGAGATTCCTTCTGATGAAAGTAAGGTACACATCAAGGTTTTGTCAGTGTTGTGAGAAAATAGGCTACTGATTCCTGATGGCTCGCTCCCGTTGTCTAGGTAGTTAAAAGACCACAAAACTTAAAATTTGGTTATAAAAATAATAAATAATAATAATGTAATAAACTGAAGCCGAAATAAGACCACTGTTTCCTGTCGGTTCGCTCCCGATGTTGCACTCATTTAAAGGGTGGAAGTAATAATAATAATAATAATCCGAGACTGATAAAAGTTTGTTGTTTCTTGTCGGTTCGCTGCCGATGTCTCAGCCTCCAAAAAGGTCAAGGAAATTACCGAGGTCGAAATAAGACTATTGTTTCTGGTCGGTTAGCTCCCGATGTTGCAGTTGTTTAAAGGACCGAGGGATAATAATGTTGCAATAATAATAATAATAATAAAGCCAAATTTTGGCTTCGGGGTTATCTAAATAAAGCCTCTGTCTCTGGACGCGCAGTTGAGTTGTTTCGGATGAAATAAAAAGGATAACCCCTAAATCATGCGAAATTAGAACCTTAATGTGGACCTTATTCTCAGCATATCGTCTCTTTATGAAAGGATTTCAAACTAATTGTGGTTTAAACCGGTCACCTTTATAATAATAAGACCGGTCACCTTTATAATAATAATAAGGCCTTAATATATTTAAATAAGTGATCTCGTTTCACATTATATTTTCTGAATAAAATATGTAGAGGAATTAAGAATAAGGGAGCGAAAAGTAGCTGCATTTACACAATTAGCATTTATGAGTAGTGTTAGCATCTAATCTAATATTTAACTGTGATTTCGTTTTAAGCTTGGTTTGAGGATTGTGAAAATCAAGGTGACGAACTCCCGTTCTTAAAACCTTTTAAATAATTTTGTTTTCTTCTTAATTTTTATTTATTATTGAATAAAGTGGTTAAAACGGGGGCACTTTGGAAATAAATGATTTTTGAACCGTCTTAATGGACATTTTCTGTTCTTGTTTGATTGTGAGGGTCATAATTAGGGTTTTATTCATTTCTTTCCGGGCGTGTTTTGTAAACATTGCGTGTGGGACCAGCAATGGCTAAGTGTAGGGAATTTGATGTGTGCTAAAACACACATCATTATAACCCCAGAAAACACTAATAAACGGACTAAAAACATGAAATATGATAAATATTATTGCAAATATTTTTGGTTTGTGTTTTTATGTCTTGCATGTACAAGGGATTAAAAACTAAGCAAACTATACTTTATCGGGTTTAAGAATTTAAGACGTTTACGCATTTTTCGAGATCAAAACGAAGTCGTTAATATTTTCCGAGCATGCCACTGGAAAGAGCATGAAAATTCGAGTCCGACGGTTCTTTCATCTCTTATTGGGCCGGCTCGACTCCATTTATATAGGTCGGACCATACCATTAATATTTCGTTTATTGCAATATTAGAATTGCCAAAACAGCCTAGTTATGGAATAACAAAAAAAAACGCAAGCCCAAGCAATTCCAGCCCATAACTTATGAAGAGAATTTTGGCCCAACAATAAAATTTAGAAATGGGAGGCCTAGCAAGAAGTCCAAAGGGGATGAAACTTGTACTACTGCTTAGAATTGATGCAACAACATCTTTATATATATATAAATATATATATATATATATAACATATATATATATATATAATATATGATCATATCTTTATTTCCATCATCGAGGATCTATCTTTCTTTTACTTTTTTCATTCGTAGATAGGGTAGGAGTAGAAATAAATTTGGAGTAGAGTAGTTTAAATTCTCTTATGTATTTTTCATTCCATTCTCATGTATTAGTTTTGATTTGGTTTGTAATGATCGGGTTTGATTTATTGAAGTACGATTTTGAGACGATTGTTATTGATAATTCGATTAGGTTGAAGAAAAATTCCCAGGTTTAGTTTTGGTTACAACATCTGCTACTTTCCTCCTTTTCGTACTTTCAGTTTTTTAAGTAATATTGGTTATTATGTTTGTCTATCCATCGATGAGTTTATTCGGGAGGTTTACAAGCTTATTTGGTTTGATTCGATTATTCGGCTTTTAGCTTATTTTAATTAGTTTAGTACTTTTAGGTTAATTAGGTTTGATTTTAGATTTGATTATTACTTGTCTAGTTTTGGATGAATATAGCCTCAACGTAGAGATCATTCATCTCGGTTTAAAGTTGCTTAGGTACTTTCGAATTGAATTTAGGACAAAATTAGCTCACTGTTGGTTTATTATTATTTGCCATAACTTTGTAGTCTTATTGTTGATGAATCGGTTCAACTCACGAGGCGTGGAGCTTAAGGGTCTAGTAAGCTAGCTAAATATCTCAAGTTTAATGCTTTAAGCACCTAAACTTAAGTATTTTGATAGTTTATTACATCGGGTGTTTTATTAGCATCGGTTTCGTCATTCGGGTTTTACTTTCTTTTCCTTTTTCAATAATTAGTAGATTTAGCTTAATTAGCTTAAAATGCTTTTTATTATTGTTATGCTTATTATTGTTAGTTTAGTTGCCATGTTTAGCGAGTAGATTTATAAAATGTTTTGTTAAGTGAGTTGCGATTAGTGAATTAAGTGTGGATTAAAAAGAGATTTGTTGATTAATAATCTTCGGGTTATTTAGATTTCTTATTTGATTATTTTGAAGGGCAAAATCCGAAGAAATAATCAAACATCAAATCTAGTAATTTATACATTTATAAGATATTGTTTTCAATAAAAACCAACGTTGTGAGAAAATAATATTTTTATGGGTATTAATTCATCAACATTGAGTTGAGTAATTTGTATCAAAATAAAGGATCATTTTCAATAACAACCAACGTTGTGAGAAAACAGTTTTTTTTAAACGGTACTAATTATTTATTTTCTCTTTCTTCACACTAAATGATCTTTTCGCCTCGCTTGACAAGCATATCCATTTTATATAGTTTAGATTTATTTGCTTAATTTTATTATAGTTTGATATTAGTATAAAATTCAAAACCAAACAAAAGATAATCAAGCATCAAACGACGAGCATTTACGTAAATCTATCCGGAAGATAGATTTTTTTGCTTGTCCTCGAGTGATTATTTTATCTATACGGGAAACTATATATATTACTACGACACGCGTTTGACGTTTATCAACCAACAAATCACAGGACGTTGTTGGCCGTACTCCCACGAAGGTTTGAGACCAGCTAAAAAGAGGATAGGGTCGAGAAAAACTCGAACGTTGGCAGGATATCTACCAAGACGTTGAAAGAAGGGATTTTCATGAATCCTATCAAGAAGTTTGTCTCCAAAATATTTTGTATCCCACCAATTATCTTTGGAAAGAAGCTTGGGACAACCAACATGGACTATGGAATCTTGAAAGAAGAAGAATTGACCTTTCCAACCTTCAATTCGAGTAATAACTTTAGGCATAAGGTTGGGAATATGTTTCTCAGGTCTCTTGGCAAAGGTCAACCACTCGCCACCAGGAAATAGATTAAAGAAACCTCGAAAAAGATCAACGGATGGTTCACAGCCATATGCTTTGCACATTACGGCAAAGGTAGTAAGCTTGGCACAGCCAAAAGGGTTGAGCCTAGAAATGTGAACATGAAAGTATTAAAGGACATCACAAAAGAACTTAGGGAAAGGCAAACTAAGGTTTTCCAAGCTGAAGTAGTGAGTATATAAACCAGCGACCCATCATGGGGCATCAAATATGGTTTGGTTACTCTTAGGGAGCATCACTTTATACTCAGAAGGAAAGGGGTAAGTAGTAAGGAAGTTGAAAAGTTCTTCCTTTGTAAGAATTCATGTTTGTATGTGAATAATATCCATTGCACGCATAGTGAAAAGCGATGAGGCTTATAATTTACTTCTTAAGATGACAAAGTATCGCAGAGAATATAGAGGAAAGAGATGAAGATAGTAGAAGGAAGTAGGATTGTGTAGAAAGGCTTTTATAAGAATCAACTTTTGTTATCAAACGTACACGTGTAGGGACGATCCTTAATCCAGATTTAAAATTCTAGATAGAGTGTGATTTGACAATCACATTGATCAAGAAAGGCTCTTGGTGTTAAATCACTTTGAAAGAATAAAAAATCATCAACTAACCCCTATCAAGTGGGGTTAGCATTTAATGCGCACAACACGTGTCTTTATCGGGCTTTGATTTGTAGCTTCGATAATGTGTGATATTGAAGTCGAAAGCAATGCATCCATAGATGTATACATCACATTCGACTGGATGACGTACCCTCCCCTCTGGCTCAAAGGCCTCCCCTTCGAGCTCGAAAGGGATCTACTCCCAATTATACCTAGAAACCTTCGAATAGTTTCTAGTGGCGTAAAACCATCTTCGCGATGGTTACCAGTATGGGAATCCGCCACGCGAAGACCCACACCCTTCGCGGTAAGGTCTTCGACAAAATTGGGCAGAGGTCAGACTTGGTCAAGTCAAAACCCACGTTCTCCCTCTCTGCCAAAGCTTCCCGCCAAGGCAGAGATCGTGGTACATTAACCCTGTAATCACCCCTTAAATCGTGGACACCCCCCACGATCACCGGTTTATGTGCAAAGCCTTGTTCCAGCCTATTTCATCACCTATAAATAGATGGCAAGGTCTTCAGGTTTGTTTTATACGCTTCAAACACCTACTTACTTATTTTATACATACTTATTACTCCCAAAAGCACATACTTACTCTCACGCCGGAGGTGATTCATAAGGACATCCCTTGCACTTCACTTAACATAGTGTTTCTATTTGTGTTGTCACATGTTACTCAAGACATGGCAAATCCAGCATTCACCCCCAAACTCTTTGATCCCCATCGAAGCCTGATCGTGTCTATATTTGCACAATCACCTCCCACCAATCAACCTCTCAAAGGGAGGAAGTAGGATGAGTGTTCAACCTGAGCCATTCATGAGTAGGGATCAAGTATTGCCAGACTTTGGTCAACTCCAAATTTTTTCCCATAACCTGAAAGCTGCTATTCAAAATGCATAAAGTGTGCAAGATAGCCTATTTCCTCCTTTCACCACTAACCCATCACAAACGCCACCTCTACCATCATCACTCCATTTCACCTCCACCTCAACAACCGCTATACCACCATTTAGGCCAATACTCCCACCATCAAATACCTTTGTCCCTCTTGATCAATCCTTATGGATTGAAGGACCTTCAACCTGTCCTGGATAAAAAAAAAAGGGGGGGGGTGGGGGGGGGGGGGGGGGGGGGGGGGGGAAGGGGGAAAAAACCTTCAAGAACATTTATGTAACTATTGCCAACAAACTCAAACCATCATTCATGATTTTCGGGATGAAATGAGATTCATGATAAACCACATCCTCGAGCGCCTCAACCATCGCACTAACAAAAAACCATGAACTGGTGATTGCAAGATCAAATGACCTTATTAGAAGAATAGGTTAGCTGGAACTAGATCATGATCTTAGTTTTCATTTGTTAAAAAACAATGTTTTTACTTCATGATTAGTTTGTTCTTGTAATCTTTAATGGAGACTAATTTTGTGCTTGATTACTCAGTTGCTTGTTAAGAATCATAGGTTAAGTGTGACTGAATGATTGGTAATAAGATTAATTTATTGTTTGTTTTAACATGCTTAATGTATTCTTTGAATAAATTACTTCCTGCCAAAAATAGGTCAAGCTGACTTTTGTTCAGGTCAGTCGGTTCCCTTCCATCAGGAAGGCCGGTTCCATTTGGCAAGGGAACCACATAGAATCGGTTGCACAGGGTTGATTTTTTTTCTTTCTTCAATTCCCGTAAAACTTATTTGTATTATTATACAGGTTTCTCCCTATCTAGGGGGAGTTTATCTCTTGATATTAAGACATTTTACTAATTTGTGTCTTTTTAGCATTCAAAATTCATTTGGATTTAACGACCTCATTTAGGGGGAGCTTTCGTCAAGGGAGAGAATTGCATTTTATTCCTTACGAATCGTCATTAGTTCCGACATTCGCCGGTCCTACCATACTTATTGTTGTCATAGCATGCATATTTTGGTTAGTTTTTCTTCGACGCTCTTTTTGTTTGACAAAAGGGGAGAAGAAAGTAAAAACTCCAATTTAAAACTTATAAATTTTATACTTTACTTCCGATAAATTTATGTTTTGTCATCAACAAAAAGAGGAAGATTGTTAATACAAATAAACCGTAAAAACGTTTATTTATATTTTACGATCTATCCGTGTTTTGTCAATGACAATCATAAAATCATCAGAAGTAGAAAATAGAGTTTATTCGTTTTAAACCAATAGTTTTCTAACTTGACTATTATCACTCTTCTCTTATCCTACTCATCATTTGTATCATACATCATTACAACTTTGCATTACCAAAAAACACAGAATCTTATCAAAATATGCATGATATATTTTAATCAACTTAGTCCATTTGGTTAAAATATATATACACTTTGTTTTTTCAAAAAAATTTTTAAGGTTTGAAAAAGCCCTTTTTTTTAGAATTAACAAAATAATCTTAAAGTTTTTCTTTACCACATTTCTATAAAATAGAAAAATCATTTTTAATATTGGTTACATCATACGTGACATCACACAAAATATTTTAAAGATTTTAACATTCTAAAATTCAGATTGTGTCAAAAAGCCGGTTCTATGGCGTTGCACTGGCCGGTTCCTAGAACCGGTAGAACCGTGCTATAGGACAAGTGTCAGACTACCGATTCCATGTCTTTACACTGGCTGGTTCCTAGAACTGGTAGAACCGAGCTACAGGGTAGCCGGTTCCATAGGCTTATAACGGCCAGTTCCATCCTACAGATGGAACCGACGGAACCGTGCTACAATACCAGATTATGCCTATAAATACCAAGACATTTATCATGTTTTAATCATCCATTCTTATATACTTTTCAGTTACATTCATCTAACCTCTAATCTCATATCATGTTTTATATCATATTAGAGTTTTGGTGATTTTCTTAATAGGAGAAGATTTACCGACTTATGCATACGAGATCAAGCTTCAAAGTTCGCTTGTTGCAAGTATCTCCCATCTCATGAAGATCTAACTACTGATCCTGAGTCATCATTTCATTCATCACATTCATCCAAGTCAATCATTATAATGTGTCGAGAATGTATAGTAGTTAATAGGTAGATATGTCTTCAACAAACCAGAAAAAAAAATCTTTCAACCTACTAAACACATACACCAGCCAAAAAGGTGGGGGGGGGGGCAAAAACCCAAAAAACGAATCAGATCACGACAAGAAGTACTGTTGGGGCGCATTGAAAGAGACTCAGCACAGAGTTGGGGTTGTATGGGACCCCTATCTGAGGTGACTAGTGTAGTGTGCAACTCAACATCTCAATCCTCTGTATCCTAGCTAAGGGAATAGGTCAACAACAGGTCTAGCAGAAGAGTCGCCAGAGCTAGTTTACGTCCTCCTCCTCGTCATCCCCTCGTCCTCCGCAATGCTCCACATCATGCATCATCAGTATCATCATCACTATCATCATCGGAGGGCTCATCATCTCCATCCCCTCCATCAGCAGGGTAGTCCGCATGCTCCTCCTCCGGATCAGAATAAGGCACGTAGCTCAGTGATAGGGCTGCGGGTGAGGCATCAGCGGGTAGAGGCTGGTCCTCCATGGGTGCCTCATCCCTCCGTAGTACTAAGTCACTCGGGGTACACAGGCTCGGTATATATGGTGATCTCTCGACAAGTGATGGTGTGTGCTCAGACCGGGCACGTAATCAGGAGATGGTGGGTGCTCAGGTCCGGGCACATAGTCAGGAGATGGTGGGGCTACTGGCTGCATGGGAAGTCCATCGTATCCGTATACGATGACTCGTGGAGAACCTCCATCGGATATCTCCTCATCGCTACCCTCAAAAGACCTCGCCCTAGTTTCGGGAGTTAGTTACACATAGGTATAAGTGACAGCGGATGATCAGAAAGAAATGATTGCAGAAAAGGATACATAAACTTATATAAGTAATATTTATATAAGACCATCATAGTATATATGTAGTATAATATAAACATGTATACAGATCACGAAAGCATATACATAAACCAACAAAGCAACTCAATAGTGTATGTGACCCGTTAAAAACTTTTGTATGAAACAAATGTTTGAAAATGGTTATAGTCCAAGTAAAAAAAACATTTGACCTGGTTCTCTATAACCTAGGCTCTTGATCCCAATCTGTAACACCCCCAAAATGGGTCGCAGCGGAATAAGGGTCAGAGAGTGTTACTTCATAGATCAATAGCACAAGATATGAGAACGACCTCTATATAAGTCGTTAAAAATTGATACATTGGATTAAATAAACTTGTTTGTTACAATAAGCCCGAAGCTTAATTGCTCTCCATGAAAAGTAAAGATTTTAAGACAATAACAGATATTCCCCAAAAGATAATGCACCCAAATTGTTTAATAGAAATAACTCCAATGGGACCACCAATGTATCCTTGTTTTCTCGTAACCTTAATGACCTGGGAAAAACATGCCTTTAAACGCAACACATAAAGTGTGTGAATTCACAGGTTTTAATAAATGTATCAAAAAGACCGCAAGATTACCTTCCAATGTAAGACATGGTAAACCACATACAATAACTCAAAAGTAATTACGAATGCACTAAGCTCATGTCCACCGAAGCTCGAAATCTATGAATGCAATTTAATGCACATAATGTGCCCGTGTAGATGTTCAAAAAAACCCGCACATCCAAATTGTTCCGACATGTATAAGATTCGATGGATTCAGTACATATCTAACTTGGTGAGCACTACTCACCCGATACTGGGGATGTCAATCCCAAATATATCTATTTATAACATTCGCGCTCGCTAACTAGCAATATGACAGTTCATGAAAGTGGCAAAGTGGGTTTAGCTACTTAGGCCAACTAGTAACTTGTTTAAAAGGGTACTTGCGTCCAAATGTAAAACGATGCATGTTTCTCACCCCAAAGTTGTAAAATAATATAATTGTATAAAAGCGGGGATATGAACTCACCGTAAGTGAATGATTGATTATCTTAATCAAATAAGTGAATTCGTTCTCGGCAATTCGTAATGCAACCAAATTAATATAGGACGTAAGAAGTTATAATGTACTTTATGTAAATAATACATCACATGTTATATAGTTACACCACCACCTACTAGTTTTTTTTATTAAATCTTTAAGGTTGAAATAATAATTAAACCGTACTTTGTTAAATGAAAGCATATGTACTTGTACCCGTAAAGAAAGTATTATTTTTCATGTACTAATGTATCATTTGTAAAAATATATGTTTTAATGTTTTTATTGATTACATAATGATATTTCATTATTAGTTTAATTGTTTTATAAATTAACACATAAATGAAAAAAAAAATAGTACGCGCGATTTGAAATCCTCATATCTTTATCGTTTTAACTATGATTTATACGTTTCTTATGTCCACGGCTTCGTATTAAGAAAGTCTATCAAAATGTCATATTTATAAAAGTTAACCCCCTGATGAACAGTAACTTTTACTGTTCATCACAGTTTATAAAAACTAAAATTAATTATACGTAACTTATAAAATACATAACTTGCTCATTTTAATTCCGTTTCTCAAGTTTCTTATGTCCACGACTTCGTATTGAGAAAATCTATCAAAATATCGTATTATAAAAATTAAACCTCTGATGAACAGTAACATTTACTATTCATAACAGTTCATAAAAATTGTTTATATGTAATTAATTATATATAAGTTATAAAATACATAACTTGTTCATTTTAATTCCGTTTCTCAAGTTTGTTATGTCCTTGGATTCGTCATGAAGAGTACTATGTTTATAAAATATCTATTTTTATAGTTCAGATCCAAAACAGTAGGTATGTGCATAAAATAACTTTTATAAAATCACTTTTATACGTTTAATTAACGTAAACTTGTAAATGTCATATCTTCTTCGTTATAAATCCGTTTTTCTTCGATTCCTTTACAGACACAACCTGTAATAGAGTACTAAATTTAATTAAAAAATAAAATGTAAATTTTAAGTGTCGAATTCCAACAGTAGGTATTTAAAGTTAATTAGGGTTTTTGATTAATTAAGCAAGTTTTATAATTACTTTTATTTAGGAACCTTGCACCATTATTTTACCAAGTTTTCTACCATATGTCATACATATAATAAGTCCTCTAATAGTCCATAACACTTGTTCAAATGAAATCCATGTCCTTGTGATCTTTGATACATAAGTTTGTAAATAAACCTTCAACACCATTTAATTTGTAAATCCTTCATATAAATTATTTAACACTTTTACTAAGCATAGCCTTTATTTCAAGTATTATTTTACTATATACAACATAAAATTCGAATTTAGTAAGCTCCTAAATACCTCATGTAACACAAAAATAATTCTAGGTGGTGTCTAACATATATAACAAGTATGTACATAAAAGATAATGAAGGAATGAACATGAAATGCTTTAAATAGACCTTATAGAAGATGAGTAGGATGATGAACACAAGATATAAACCCTAACCAAGCTTCCAAAAAATTCAAAAACCCTAACAAGAAAACCCTAGATATGTTTTCTTAATTAATCCTTGTTAAACCCGAATCCAAGCTTGTTAACACCTTGAGTAACCTTAGATGATCTTAGAATGAATGATTGTATGCTTGGAATACTTGTAAAAGAAATTTATATGAAAACCCTAGCTCTATAATAGTGAGCCGTGGGTTTGGTTATGATTTAGAGAGAGTTGTGTGCTTTGATTTGCTTGCATGAAAGAGTATGAGCTAGTTGTCATGGGACTTTCCTTTTATAGCATGCTTGAACCTTAAAACCACCTAAAAGGGAAACCATGGGATGTTGGTGGGTTGAAGGACAAAGTCAAAAGGTGACTCCCTCTCCTCCTCCCTAAAGCCAACCCACTGCAAAAATGTGGGAGGAGGGGGTTACATGGATAGACAATCTTTAGTAAATTTGGTTTCTAAAGGTACATATGTGTTAAGGATTTAAACATGTGTAAAATAGGAGTAGTGGAGTTTGTATTTATTTCTTGTATACCACACTAGGTCCTTTTGAGGAGTTATACATAAATACAAATAAGCAAATTTAGGGCATTGGGTATAAAAGTGGTATTAGTTTGGCAGAAGATGAGGGTAGGGAGTGGTAAAGGGTGCTTCCGGGCAGACGAAATGTTAATTATTGCGAAACTAAGCGTTTTTACTGCGAGCCATAACAAAAATTAAATGATGGGAAAGGTTATAAATAATACTCCTAATAATCATATAAATCACTTCTTGGATGTAAACTTTTAATTTGTTGGTGTCCGTGTTACTTGAACGTGATTTTTTTTGGTTTTACCGCGATTTAACTATACGATATTTGTTTTAGGGGAAGCGAGGTGAGGCGAGGCGGGGGGGCGGAGAGGAGCTCGAAGAGAGAAGAGGAGAGAGAAGAGGGTTGTTTTAAAATTCTAATTGAAATGATAATTTTTAAATTTTAAAGTTAAATTGGATAGGTGTAAAAGTGAAGTTCATGACTCCTTAAATGCCGAAGCGGTGGAAATCTTTTTGAGTAAAACGACTAAGAGGCTTTAAAACATAATTGGAGAATAAATCAAAAGTTCGTTATTCACAGTAATAGATCAGAAAATCTCTAGATAATGCTACTTTATTGTAAAAACATGAAGAATCAATAAGCTTGCGGATCAATACGACTTTAGTCGAGATGTTTCCTAAAAAGTTGCACTCTCCGCCGTTAAAGCGTTGAGGAATCTTGTGTTACTTGTGGTGGTGCCCATAAACCTTGGTATCAATTGTCCAGCTACCGATAACAATCAGGCTAGTGTTTGTGCGACTACGGGTACTTACAATCAAGTTAACCCTCCAAACCATGTTAGTAATCAAATGGCACCACCAGGTTTTGCTCCGGTGCAAAACAATGGTCAAAATAGGTTTAATCAGAATCATGTTCAAGGGAATAATTTTAATCGGGGAAATAATTTTCATGGAAATCAAGGTTTTCAAGCTCAAAATAATCATGCTCCAAATTTTCAAAACCAAGGATTTCAAAACCAACCTTTTCAAGTGCCTAATAATCAAGTTCAACAAGAGATTTCAAATGATTTTTCAAGTTACAAGAGGAATAATGATCAGATGTTAAGGAACATGCAAAGTCAAATCAACTCGTTGAAAGGAGACCTTAAGAATGAAATTCAAAACACGATAAAATCTCAACAAGCCGTCATGATGAATCAACAAACCACTTTTCAAAATAATTTGCAAAACATGATTTGTGGATTGTTTCAAAACCAAGCCTCAACTTCGGGTACTCTTCCGAGTAATACCATTCCAAACCCGAAGGGTGAGATGAAAGCTATCACTACTCGAAGTGGTATTGCTTACGAGGGACCTTCGATTCCCACTAATCCTTCTCCTAAAAAGGTAGTGGAACGAGAAACCGAGGAGACAATGGATATAGAGCAAACAAATTTCCAAAGGAAGTACCGCTCAAATCCCACTAATCCGGTTATCCCATTTCAAATACGAATCCGATGTTCCAAAGACTTTGCCTAAAACTACTCCCATTCCGGAATCCAATATTCTGAAGAGTTAACCTAAGCCAAATATTCCATATCCTTCACGACGTGATGATCAAAAGTCCCGTAAAAGCTTCGAAACAAATGGAGAAGATCTTTCAAATCTTGCAAAGATGCGCTAAAAGGTGACATTAGTATCGCAGATTCATTTACTTTTGATGCCAAGACTGTGGCCGTAACGATTAAAAGTTTACTCATGAATAAGGAAAAAGTTGCTTTGACGTTAGCTAAGATACCATTGAACAGAATTGCTCGCGATGCTTCTCAAAAAGCTTCCCGAAAAGCTTGGAGATCCCGACAAGTTTCTTATTCCATGTAATTTCCCAGG
Organism: Tanacetum coccineum; assembly: GCA_026074375.1. Taxonomy (NCBI): domain Eukaryota; kingdom Viridiplantae; phylum Streptophyta; class Magnoliopsida; order Asterales; family Asteraceae; genus Tanacetum; species Tanacetum coccineum. The sequence goes on along the minus strand of BQNB010085466.1, from coordinate 7,152 downwards.
AATGGATGTATGCCACGCCTTGGCCGATCTTGGTGCAAGCATAAATCCTCTTTATATTTGGAAAAAGCTTTCTCTACCAGAACTTACACCAACTTGGATGACTTTAGAGTTAGCAGACCAATCAATTACTTATCCTAAAGGACTCGCCGAAGACGTTTTTGTCAAAGTTGGGAAATTTCATTTTCCTACCGACTTTGTTGTTGTCGATTTCGAAGCCGATCCTCGAGTACCTCTCATACTTGGGAGATCCTTTTTGAGGACCGGTCGTGCTTTAATTGATGTTTATGGAGAAGAAATAACCCTTCGGGTTGATAACGAAGCCGTCACTTTTAATCTAGATCAAACCACGAGATACTCCTCTACAAATGACAAGTCGGTAAACCGAATTGACATCATTGATGCAGTTTGTGAGGAGTATGCTCTAGAATTTCTAGGATTTTCTAATTCTTCGGGTGGCAATCCCACCCCGACGTCTGAGCCATTTACTTCCGAATTCATTTTGGAAGAAATTGAAGCTTATCTTAAGGATGATTTGATTTCACCAGAAATTGATCATGCCGATTGCGATCCGGAGGAAGATATTTGTTTGATCAAAAAATTGTTAAATAATGACCCGTTTCAACTTCCTCCGATGGACCTTAAACAAAGTGAAGTGACCAAGGCAAAATCTTCAATTGAAGAGCCTCCGGAATTAGAATTAAAAGATTTACCGTCTCACTTAGAATATACTTTCTTGGAAGAAAACGACAAGTTACCAGTAATTATTGCGAAAGGTTTAAAAAATGATGAAAAAAATGCTCTCTTAAAGGTGCTCAAATCTCATAAAGGGGCCATTGCTTGGAAAATCACCGACATCATGGTATCGAACCCTCCTTTTTGTACATAACAAAATCTTGATGGAAGATGATTATAAACCTACAGTTCAAAGTCAAAGACGGGTTAACCCAAAAATTCACGAGGTAATCAAAAAGGAGGTCCTAAAACTTCTTGATGCCGGAATGATTTACCCGATCTCTGACAGCCCATGGGTTAGTCCAGTGCATTGTGTTCCCAAGAAAGGTGGAATAACCGTTGTTTGGCTATGAATAGAATGATTTAATTCGACAAATACTTGAGATAAACGGTGGAGAGTATTTGTATCGACTAAGGAAGTTTAAATGAAGCGACTCGAAAAGATCCATTTTCCATTACCATTTATTGATCAATGAATAGAAAACGAATAGCCGGGAATGAGTTTTATTGTTTTCTAGATGGATTTTCAGGGTATTTCCAAATACCAATAGATCCCCAGGACCAAGAGAAAACTACTTTCACATGCCCGTATGGAACCTTCGCGTACCGTCGCATGCCATTTGGCTTGTGTAATGCTCCCGACTTTTTTTCAACGTGTATATGGCCATAATTCCAGAATGAACGAAAAGACCATGGATGTGTTTATGGATATTTCTGGTTTTTGGGGATAGTTTGATGTCATAGCCTCTCCCATTTAGAAAATTGCCCTAAATAAGTGTGAAGACACGAATTTATTTCTTAATTGGGAGAAGTGCAAACTTTAAGTGTAAAGAAGGAATTGTGTTAGGCATAAAATTTAAAGTCCGGGAATTGAGATGATCGAAAGCAAAAGTTCGATGTTATTCGCTAAGCTACCTCACCCAACTATTGTAAAAGGTGTTAGAGTTTCTTAGGTCAACAGGTTTTAAACCGCCGATTTATCAAGACTTTTCTAAGAATTGCTAAGACCAATGACTCACCTTCTTGAGAAGGAAAACCGTATTGTTGTTTTCTAGAGGATTGTATTGAAGCTTTTTACAGACTCGTTAAAAAGAGCTTTACCGATGCACAATCTTAGTATGTTCCCTGATTGGAACCTACCTTTCGAACTTATGTGTGATGCAAGTGATTTCGCGATTGGTGCGGTTTTAGGACAATGAAAGATGAAGCATTTTCAGCCTATACACTATGCTATCAGACTAAGACAGAAAGCTCAATTCATTCAACAACCACGAGAAAAGGAAAGCTTTGGCCGTGTGTATAGCTTTTGAAAAGTTTCGACCATATCTTGTCTTATCCCCAACATTAGTGTATAACCGGAACACCTCGGCTTTAAAGTACCTTATGAACAAACAAGACACTAAGCCGAGGTTTCTCTGGTGGGTTCTTCTCCTACAATAAATTGATATCACCATTCGTGATAAAAAAAGGAAGTGAGAACCTTGCGGCAGATCATTTATCTTAGAACTTGAAAATCCTCATAATAAATGTAGAAAACAAAGACATAAATGGAACATTTTCCTTAGAAACTCTTTGATTATTTCAATGAAAAACCCCATGGGGTTTTGCGTGACTATCAAACTACCATGCGGGGAAATTTTATCATCAAAGGAATGTCACTCAACAAAAGAGGAAGTTTTTAGGACGTTTAAACATTATTTCTGTGGACATCCTATCTTTTTCATACTTGTTGCGATCACAATCATTTGACTGATGTGTGCAAGGGAAAGAAGCGCTTGAAGATCCCTCAAAGCTTATTCCATGAGGACCCACCGGGCCACATAGTAGCCAATCTCACCGCTCGAAATGTATTGAATCTGGTTTCTTTTTCTTTTGGCCTACCCTATATCGATGATGCCATAAGTCGATTGATCAAATGTACTTGTGAAACGTGTCAAAGACAAGGAAAAATTTCCAACGAATGAGATGCCCTCAAAACTACTATCCAAGTTTGTGAAATCTTCGATGTATGGGGTTTTGATTTTCATGGGACCATTTTCCGGCTTCAAAGGAAATAAATACATCCGTAAGCCATGATTACTTTCGAAATGGGTTGAAGCAAAGCGCTCCCACCAAATGATGCTAGAGTTGTAGAAAAGTTTTTAAAATCTTTTTTTTTGCCGATTTGGAACACCTAAGCTATTATTAAGCGATCGTAGGGGGGACCCATTTTTAATAATGATTTATTTTGCTAAAGTAATGTTAATATGGGGACCACACATCGTCTAGCTACCGCCTATCACCCTCAAACGAGCGGTCAAGTGGAGGTGTCCAATCGAGGTTTGAAACGTATTCTAGAAAGGACGGGTTGGAAGAAAATCGTGCCTTATGGTCTGACAAATTAATAAACTATGTTGGCATTTTGTACTAGCTTTTAAACACCGATGGTTGACGCCTTACAAGCTTGTTTATGGAAAGTCTTGCCATTTACCGATTGAGTTAGAGCATAAAGCATTTTTAAAAAAAAAACCCCCCCCCCCTGGCTTTGAAACATCTAACTCGACTTAAAACCGCGTGATTACCAGAAGCTTCAACTGAATGAACTAAAACGAGCTTCGTGATTCAAGCTAACAAATTATTTGATTTATAAAGAGAGGAACGAAGAAGCCTTCACACGACTCAAAAATCAAAAACCAAACCGCAATTTTTAAAGTTGGTGATCAGTGTACTCTTCCAACTATCTTATTAAGATATTCTCCGGAAAGCTTAAAACTCGTTGGTCAGGACCTTTCACCATCACCAAAATTTTTCCATACGAAACAATTAAGTTATCTCAACCCAATGGTCCAAACTTTAAAGGTAAAAAGGCATCATGAGAAGCATTACTTCGGAGGGGACTTACCACCAAAGGAAGTCCAGGATCTCCACACTCTCCCTAAGGACGAATGAATTCAGGGATTGAGTCAAGCTATCTGAATCGGTTACTAAAAACAAAGAGATTCGTCTGAGGCACCCTATGCTATCCGATTTTCTATTTTCTTTCTAGCTTCTAATGTGTTGTGAGGAGGCTTGTACTCTTCCGATTCCTGTTGTGTTTGTACTTGTGATTGTTTGCAGGATTCACCCAAATTTTCTGAAGTCTCTCGTGTTTGGTGTTTTGTCCCAGTCCACTCGAGCTTCCTAGCCTTTGCTTGCCATTAGTTTGGGGAAACCGTTCTCCTAAAGATTATTATCGTCAACATTTATCTTTAGCACACATGATAACGCTAAAAGATTTTTGTGATACTTTCTTTAGGCTTGAGTTATGCATTCGACCTTTTTGAGTTCTAGTATGGGTTTTTAAGTCTTAGGCTAGGAAACATTGAGGACAATGTTTGATTTTAGTATGGGGTAGTATATCTTTGATATGATCTTACCTACTTTTACCCGTTGTTCTCACGTACCCCGTTTTCCCACCAAAATTTTCAAAAATATGAAAATTTTAAAAAAATTTCAAAAATAAAATAAGTGTTTTTGTCACAATTTTGACTTTCTTGCTGGGTAGAATAAGAGTAAATTTTAACATCGATCGACGTGTTGACTCGAGCTTGTTCTTAACTTTTAGGCCAAGCGTTCGCGCGCGACGAAAAATGATATTAGTTAATATTGAGTAGGATCTACACAAGGATTCTTTAAGAAATCTTAATGAGCTCATGTATGTAACTTGTTGCTTTTTCTCCCATAAGCTCTTAACCGGAATAATATACGTGCTATTTTTGGAGATTAAACTTAAATCAACAAATTTTTATGTAATATATAGTAAAAATTTTAGACTTAGTTCAAATTTATACTTGAATTTTTCAAAAAGAAGTCTTCTCTATATAAAGTAATAAAAATGATGATAAATGAAAAAAAAAAATTAATCAAAAATATTGAAAGTTGTGGCTGATAAAAGTTTACTACCTCTTTCTGTCTACACCGATGGGTAGTCTTCTAAAAAAAGCCCATAGTAAAAATAAAGATCTGAGACTGATAAAAGTTTGCTACATCTTGCCGGCTCACAACCGATGTTTGCATAAGCCACTAAAAGGTCGAGGGTTACAATATGCATAAATGTATTTTTTTAATAATAGATTTCTTTTTGTTTAAATTCAAATATGATTTTAAACTTTTGACTATTCTATTTTATAAGTTGTGCATATACGGGAAACCTGAGAGTATTTTGAAACCTAAGGTCCGTGAGTCCCGATACTAGCCTCTGTGGGGTAATGTCAAAAACCTGAGAGTATTTTGAAACCTGCGGCGGCTTGTGACATGTACTCTTGAATATTGTCACGATAAACGTTGCCATCTGTGGCGGGACAATTTCCGTTGAGAATAGAGCAACCCACCGCAAGTTACACAACTTTCCTCGACCGCTTTTACGGTAGCGGGAGCTTGGGATTGGTTTTTCTTATCAAGAAGCAATGCTTTCACCATATCTTTAAGTTCAGCAACATCGGGTGAAACACCGGGGGTAGAAGAGCTCGTACTCACTTTTGCAACAATGGCCTTGCTTCGTGATTGACGAACTTTGGACTTGCTCTCGATGATTTTTAGGCATTCTCGGTCATTCTATCCAGAAAGTTACCAACCACGCGGTCGGCAGTTCAATGAATCGTTGATCATGTCAGTTATAAGCATAAAGAATGTATCAATTGATGGCAATTCCACCAACCCATGATGCGGCATTGCCCGATAGAAGATCAATGAATCGGTCCCCATGCTCATAAAATGCTTCGTCAATCTCTTTGTGAAACCTGGTGATTTCATGTACGAAGATTTCTCGTCTTCTAGAGGGAGGAAAAACTTGGTTGATGAATTCTCGAAACAAGAATCATCCAAAGTTTTAAAAATCGATCGAGGGGTTCTTTTCAAGCCAAATCCGGGATGCTCCCTCGAGGGAAAATAGTAAGGAGCATAAGCTTAACCGACGTACTCGGACGTTTGGGAACTTCAATCGTAGAATTGATCTTGTTGAAATACCCGAATGTGAACATGCGTGGTCCTCTTTGTCAAGTCCAAAAATTATTATTTTGAACAAGAGTAAGAGCAAACTATGCTTGAGCACAAAGTTGTCCGCGTGAATGCGGACACGATTGCAATCCTCGTAACCCTCGGTGGGTGGTTGGAGCATTCCCCATCGTACGATTATCGGCCATAACCGTAACACTGGAAGGATTGAGGAGATCCTTGATTATATTAGGTTTCTCAAGATTCAAATGGTTTCAACAAAATCGGTGTGTACTTGTTGTTGTCGACGTCCTACGGGATTGAGAAATGAGTCCGCATTCCACTAAAATGAAGAAATTTTATACTAATTTTTTGGTTTTTCAATAATCTATACACAATTATTTTAACGTACATCGATAAAGAAAGCACGTACATTAAGAACTTTTCCCGTTAAGGTTCGTAGTTCCTCGAACAACCCGCCTTATACCCCATCTTTATAGTTGTTTAACTTTTCAAGTGAGCCGTACCTCGTAAGTGACACAAAATGGGCAAATTTTTTTGAATCTTTTTGTTTGGGAACTTATTGATGGGATAATTCTTCAAAGGAAAGTATTATATGTTGGTGTTTCTTTTAACCAACTTGGTGAATTTTATTTATTATTTCTTTTATGGAACAATTTGTTTCTTTGATTTTCTTTTGTAAACTTTTATTTGTTTGATGTCTGTTTACGTTTAATGTTGATTTTAAGTTTACGCGATTTAACTAAACAATAAAATTAAAAGCAAACGCGTAAAACCCTAAAAATAAATAATGACATGTATTGAGTCATAAAATAACCTAAAATAACGGATTGTTACAGTCTTCCTGATTCGTTCAATAGTATATATATATATAATAAAAGCAAACAATCAACCAAATTCCCTTAGCCAAGGATTGGTTAAGAATTCACAAAATATAATATATATTTAACCGGAAGTTTGATTTCCCGGGTCGTTATGTCCCAACGAGGTGTGCAATTGAAAATCGAATGACGATTTGATAGTTGATGTTTGAATATGACAAGATTATGATTGGTTTTCTATTAATACAAGTAAAAATGTAAAAATCAAGCAAAAGGGAACCTAAAACGAAAGCAATTTAACTTAAATCATAAAACGGTGACGTAAAAACGCGAGCTAAAAACTTAAATTATCTAATTTTAATCCTAAAATGATTTTTTAACTTTTAATGGGTCCTAAGTGACTAAAAAGGAAGTTTAAAAAAAACTAGACTGAAAACAGAGTTGATTTGAGTTAAAAACGAGAAGGAACGAGAACGGGATCGAATCCCGTTCTTTAAAAAAAATGAATAGTTGCAAAAATGACCCTATGAAAACACTAATATTTTTCTTAGAAACTATGTAATAAAAGAAAATTTTAAAAAAAAGATTTATATTTTTCTGATTAATATTTTATTTTTTATGAATTTTT
>BQNB010085465.1:0-24682 GCA_026074375.1 Tanacetum coccineum | reverse complement strand
TTATGATCTGTCCACTTAGATTTAAATCTGCTCATTTAGAAGTTAAAGTAGCTTATTAGTTTAGCTTATTATCAAGTACTTATTTTTCTAAGGTGTTTGCTTATTTGTCCTTATTTTTCATAAAACTTAATCTGTTTTCTTAATTTAAGGTCTGATTTAGCTTAAAAATAGATTTTCAAGTTTTAAAGGGGTGTTTGGGTCAAGCAGTTTTAATATGGTAAGATTGTGTTCAGCCTGTTTTAGTGATCAAATTGGTTTTCAAAATCTATAATTAAGGTCTAAATACAAGTTTTCAAAAGTTTAAAATAAGAATTGTTGAGTTGCAAGTCTATTTAATTATATTCCAAGTCTGCTAGAATAAGAGTGTTTTAAACTGCTTATTTTAAGAGCTTCTTAAAAATCTACTAGAGATGTGGTTTTTTGTGTTCAAATGAGTTTCATATGCTTCAATTTTCATCTGTTTTGGGTTAATAGTTTTTGGAATAGTCTTTTGAGTAATTTGGATCAAAAACAGTAAGCTTCATTGTTTGCTTTTGTTGGGATTAAAAGACTTCTCGATGATCTTAGAGTTACTGCTGGTAAGATTTGTGTTACTGCTGCTAAGCATAAATTAGTGCTATTAGTAATCTTAATGAAAAATATGCTAAGTAGTTAGTACTGCTAGTGTAAGTTACTACTGCTAGTGTATATTACTACTACTGGTTACTACTGTTAGTGTAACTTAGTACTGCTAGTATATGTTAGTACTCCTAGAGTAAAGTTAGTACTGCTGGTGAAGATTGAAGAAAATATTCTAAGTAGTTACTACTGCATGTACATAGTTAATGCTGCTGGTGTATAAGTTACTACTGCTAGTGTTCAGAGTTAATGCTGTTGGTACAAAGTTACAACTCCTAAAAGATTACAACTGCTGAAAGGCTAAAGACTGCTCAAAAAAGATAAAGATTGCTTAAAGATCACGATTACTTAGTTGATAAGGATTATTATTTATAGAATAGATCTTTAAGAATATTCTAAGTTTTTGTAATATATTGTAAATCAACTAGGACTCCTTGGTGTATAAAAGGAGGTCATAGGGTATATAGTTCTATGTATCAAAAACGAGTCATAGAGTTTGTCATAGCTTCAAGGTTTTGTAACCCTAATACTAGTTAGAGTATTCGTATTAATATATTGAGGCTTTTGTTTGTTAATCTGTGTGTACATTAGAATTACTGTTTCATTGAAGAATTCTTCTTATATTAAAGATTAGATTCCACATAATCTTTAGTATTATCAAACAAAGTTTCTACTATAGTTGTGTAGGATTTATTTTGCATAACTAAACCTTACACAAGCTAAGGAATTTAAGATCCATTAAAGTGGGATCAACAAGTGGTATCAGAGCTTGTTGCTTTGAGAAGCTTTGCTAAGAAGACATGGATCAAGACTCAGTACATATGGTGGCTGCATCAAAAGTGCCTATGCTCAAACCAGGTGAGTATGAGCTTTGGAGGATGAGGATGGAACAGTACATCCAGATGATTGATTATTCTCTATGGGAAGTCATAGAGAATGGTAATGCACCTCCAATAAAAAAGGTTGTTGAAGGTGTTGAGACTACAATTGCTCCTTCAACTGCTGAAGAAAAGGCACAAAGGAGGTTAGAGCTGAAGGCAAGAAGCACTTTATTGATGGGCATCCCTAATGAACATCAATTGAAGTTTAACTCCATCAAAGATGCCAAGTCATTGCTGCAGGCTGTTGAGAAGAGGTTTGGAGGGAATGCTGCTACTAAAAAGACTTAGAGGAATCTTCTAAAGCAGCAGTATGAAAATTTTACTGCATCTAGCTCAGAGGTGTTAGATCAAACCTTTGATAGGCTTCAAAAGCTTATCAGTCAGTTGGAGATTCATGGTGAAAGTATCTCACAAGAAGATGTGAATCAGAAGTTCTTAAGAAGTCTGTCACCAGAATGGAACACACATACCATTGTGTGGAGGAACAAGCCTGAGATAGATACATTAAGCTTGGATGATCTTTACAACAACCTAAAGATCTATGAACCAGAGGTCAAAGGGACATCAAGCTCAAGCTCAAACACACAAAACATAGCCTTTGTGTCCTCAAACAGCACCAACAGTACAAATGGAGCAGTTAATACTGCTCATGGTGCTACAACTGCTAGCACTCAAGCTACTGTTGTTAACTCAACAACAATTGACAACTTGAGTGATGCTGTCATCTGTGCTTTCTTTGTAAGTCAACCAAACAGTCCACAACTTGACAATGAGGACTTGCAACAAATTAATCCTGATGATTTAGAAGAGATGGATTTAAGGTGGCAGATGGCTATGCTAACAATGAGGGAAAGGAGATTCTTAAAGAACACTTGAAGGAAGTTTTCTGTAAATGGTACTGAGACCATTAGGTTTGATAAGTCTAAGGTGGAATGTTACAACTGCCATAAAAGGGGACACTTTGCAAGGGAGTGTAGGGCTTCAAGGAACCAAGAAAACAGGAATAGGGATAACACAAGAAAGGTTGTGCCAATAGAGACAACTACTTCTAATGCTTTGATGTCTTGTGATGGTTCTGGTTATGATTAGAGTGATCAAGCAGAATAAGGTCCAATTAACTTTGCACTCATAGCTTACTCTTCTACAAGTTCTAACTCTAAGGTATCTACTGATTCAAACTATTAATCATCTTGTTTGAAAAATGTTAAAATTCTTAAAGAACAAAATGAACAACTATTAAAAGACTTAAGGACATCTAAGTAAAATGCTATTACTTATAAAATAGGTTTAGAGTTTGTAGAAGCAAGACTTCTAGTTTATTAGAAAAATGAGTCTGTTTATGAGGAAGATATCAAGGTCTTAAAACATGAGATTCATTTAAGAGAAGTAGCTATTACAAAGCTTAGGAGAAAGTTGGATCTGGCTCAAAAACAAAAAGATGAAATTCAGCTAACAGTAGAAAATTTTGAGAATTCATCTAATAGCTTAAGCAAACTAATAGAGTGTCATATAGTTGATAAGTGCAAAACAGGTTTAGGGTATAATGTTATTCCACCTCCCTATACAGGAGACTTTATGCCTCTAAAACTTGATTTTTCATTCTCTATTCTAGAAGAGTTTGTGAATGAGCTTATAGTTAGTGAGCCTACAGTTAAGAAGCCTGTAGTTGAGACTAGTGAAACTAAGGATAATGCAGACAAGCCTAAGGCATTTAGGAAGAATAATGGTGCTCCAATTATTGAGGATTGGGTGTCTGATAGTGAGGAGAAAGATGTGCCTCAGGCTAGGATTCAAAAGAAAATTGTTAAACCTAATTTTGCTAAACCTAAACAGCAAGAAAAGACTGCTAGGAAAACTGTCAATCATTAGTGAGCAAAATAGGCAAAATATTCATACTCCTAGAGGCAATAAAAGAAACTGGAATAATATGATGTCTCAAAGATTAGGAAGTAATTTTGAGATGTTTAATAAAGCTTGTTATGTATGTGGAAGTTTAGTTTCAAAATCAAAGGATGGTAAAACCTGTTTGGAACAATGCTCAAAGGGTGAATCATCAAAACTTTGCTAAAAAGACTCACCCCTGTGCTAAAAAGAACTTGGTTCCAAGAGCAGTACTAATGAAGTCTGGTTTAGTATCAATTAATACTGCTAGACAAAATATTTCAAAAATAGCAGTATTGGTTAATACTGCTAGACAAGTTAATGCTGCTCACTCAAAAACAATAGTGAATGCTGCTAGACCAATGTCATATCTTTCTAAAACAGCACATTCAACTGTTAAGAGGCCCATTCATAAGAACACAACATTTAAAAACAGTAATATTAATCAAAGGGTTAATACTGTTAGGGGTAAAAAAATTAATACTGCTAGGCCAAAAGCAGTAGTTAATGCTATTAAGGGAAATAATTTTAATGTTGTTAAGGCCTCAGCTTGTTAGGTTTGGAAACCAAAGCACAAAGTTTTATACCATTTTTCTAAACACAACAATGCATCAATCACCCTAAAAAAAGTTTGATTATATTGATGCACAAGTCAGATCCAAGTCAGTGATGGCTTGGGTCACCAAAAGAAACTGATTTTCTTATCTAATGTACAGGGCAATCCACAAATGGATTTACAGGATCAAAGAGTGATTGATAGTAGATGCTCAAGGCACATGACAGGGAACATGTCCAATCTTACAGACTATGAAGAGATAGATGGAGGATATGTTGCTTTTGGAGGGAACGCCAAAGGAGGAAAAATCACAGGAAAATGTACCATTAAAACTGGTAATTTAGATTTTGAAAATGTGTATTTTGTAAGAGAGTTAAAGTTTAATCTCATTAGTGTCTCACAAATGTGTGATAAAAAGAATAGTGTTCTTTTTAATGACACCGGATGTATTGTTTTATCTCCAAACTTTCCAAGTAAATTATCCATTTAACATACCATTTACAACGTTATATCAAAATAGACTTTATTCTTTAATGTTTATATCAAAACTCTAATTATATGTAATGTATACATATAAAATGAATGTGCAAGCCTTCAAGCATGTGTACAAGTGTACAATGCACAACATTTGAATATCTTTTCCCTCCTAAATCAAGTTACAACTTTCTAAAGCCTAATGTATAAGTCAATAATGCAAGAAAACCAAACTAGGTCATTTTACCTCCTAAATCACTTTAGTTTCTTACTACCACTTTAGCACTAGATACAAACACTTAATACATGACTCCTAAAACCCTAAACCCTAAAAGAAACCCTAAAACCCTAATTTCATTTTAAACCTAAAACTAAACCCTAAACCTTAAAACTAAACCCTAAACCTTAATCCTAAAACCTAATCTTAACACTAAACCTTAATCCTAAACCCTAATCTATCCTAAACCCTAACCCTAATTCGAATTCAAACCAAAAACCCTAACCTGAGACCAAAACCAACCCGACACCCTCTTTTCTTTCATTTTTGACCCATTTACACCTAAGCTAGCAACCTAGCACCTCAAGCACCTCTATGACCTCACCACCATGTCACCAAGCAAGCAACCAAGCACCTCCATCACCACCCTTGGCCACCAAGTTAGTCTTGTCACCTCCTTGTCACCTCATGTAAACCGAACCCCTCCATTACCCCACAAATTACATAGCTACACTGCTAGCTCTCCTTATTCACCCTACATCCTTCCTTAGTCACTACTCTACAGCCCTTGATCCCTACTCCAAGTATTCTTTGCCTCCAAGGTGTAAAACTTGGGCACTAAGGGTTTTTGAACCCTATATAAGCCGAAACACACACACCCAACCGGCCCCATCAAACACACCTAAAAAACTAGCACCCTCAAATGGAGTTCTAAATCAAACCAAGGAGGATCAAGAGAAGTCCATAAGATCAGAATCGAAGCCAAGAATCAAGAGAAAGAAGCCATTGAAGCCATTCCTAGGCATACAAACCCAAATAAGCTCATACGGCCCATTTTAGCTCAAGTAAACTTATAATCTTGTTCAATAAGCTCATAATCCATTTTAAAATGTTCATAAGACTCCTAAGATCATACATGAACTCTTGTTAAAGCCTTAAATCCTCAAACCTATGCATTTTTTATTAAAACCCTAAAAACGCCCATTTTAATTTTCTAGCTAACGAATCCCTTTCTAAACAGTTTGTTAGTTTAGAACATCAGATTTAGCTATTCTAATAAGCCATGAACAGCAAACTCTTTTGGATTTCAAAAATATCAAAATATGAAATTTTGGACTTTGATTTGCAAATGTTTTACATGCATACGGTTAATATCTAAACTTTCTGAAATTTATAACTAAGGGGCTGAAGAATGTCCATTTTTCCTAAAGTTATAACTAAATAAGGACTCTATCCTTTCCAAGTTTTATAAAAAGTTTACTATTTATAAACTTATATATAAAAGGACTAAACTTAAAAATTATAAACCAAGGGTAAATATTGCCATTTTTTTCAACTTAAAAATATAAAATTATAAATTTTTTATATAAATTATAAAAAAAATATTAATATTATAAAACTGATTTTAAAAAACCTGACACATTTATCGTTATTAAACATACGATCGACGCAATATAAAAACAATTACTTTATAAATTTAACGTAAATTATCATCAACTGCTTTTTGAAGAAACTTAAAATTTTATCGATCACTGTTACTAGGGAGCTTCATGTGAGGAGTTTCATTTGGGTATACGTTTTGACGAGTTGGATTTACGATTTAAAGTGTCCTGGCTCCTCAAACGTTTACTACATGACCTCTGAATTATGATGACCCGAACAATGATACAATATTTCCATAAATCAGACTTGACATATTACCCTAGGTTGCGTGACCAAGCCGTTACTTTCACTTGATATACTTTTGCCATCAATCAGATTTTCCCTATTAAGGTGAGTTCATAGCCTCGCATTTTAAATCTTTTAATGTTTCATAAATCCGCGAGGGGATACATGCTATAAACCATGAATACAAGTGTTTTCCTCAACTATATACTATATTGATAGATTAAATTTCTAAGTCCTTAATTTTGCCATTAAGATCACCCTAATATCATGAACCGTAATTACTTCTGGGATAAGCGTAAGCTGTGAATAGATCTATTTGGGACTGAACTCCTCGTTGGTGTACCTATACTTTCTGGTAACCAAACACACTTTATTTGAATCACTATGCGGTGTTTGCAAGGCCCCCCACCGTTGGGAAACTTCTTGTGATTATGATTAACTCAGGTCCGTGTCATGAGCTTAGGCAATAATAATGTTTTCTAAAATATTTTACTCCTTGCAATTATTACACTAATGGTGTATAACTACGTAACCCATTGTTATGATGACTTGTCATTTAAACTGTTTAAAAATAATAATAAAAAAAAAAAAAAATGAAAAAAAAAAAAAACACCCAACTACCCCCCTCCCCCCCCCATCCCGACCCCTATGCCAGCCCCCCCTCCACCCCCCCTCCCCACCCTACACCCCCCCCCCACCCCCGCGTTCTGGGAACCGCACCCCCACCCACACCCAAACCCACCCCATAACAGAACCCCACAACCCGCCGGACTACGCCAAACCCCCACAACCAACCACCCCTCGACCAAGTGTAAAAACGCCCCGGTCCCCACCCCTCGAACACGCAATGAACCCCAACACTGTGACCGAAATACAAACTCAACAGCCAAAACCCGTAGCCTTCAATTGGATAGTCAAGCGTTACCAACCCTCTTCAACTCTTTTCCCACTGAAATTGACATTTAAATGAGGATTAAGGTAATCGAGAATATTATTTAGCACACCAAAAATTTCATTTTGAGTTATAAATTTAACGTGCCAAAAACGGATCGAAACGGCGTAATCAACGATATGGATACGGTGTATTGGAGTTACTTGGAGTAGGGACCACGTTTGAAATCTCAAGAAAATTCACCAACTCTATCTAGAATACTACGTCTAGAGCATCTCTGGAAATGGAGAAGTAAGAGCATGTTTTCCTTTGTGGTCAATAGTGGTGCAAGGCACATAAACACCTAAAATTCTTGATGGATACGCGTATTGTAGTCAGAAATCATTAATCATTAAAATAACAATGTTTAAGCTCCACAAAAGCACGCCTTTGCTAATATTCACCAGAAGGAACTCCGTAATAGACTACAATTCACAAAATCAACTCTTAAATAACAAATCTTGCAATAATTATACAAAATGGGTTAATTACATAGGATAAATGATGCTATAAAATAGACGTTATTTGATATCATCAAACACATAGTTCTTTCTTATAGCACACTTCTTTGTCTTTGCTTTGACATTGGCAAAAACACCAGCTAAGCAAGGTTTGTAATCATCTTAACCACATTAATGTACTGTGACTTGTTACTTTGATGTTGATATTACACAATATGTTATAGTTATGTATAATAACTCATAAGAAACCTACAAGTGCGAGTAAAACCAAGTAAAAAATGAAGATACCTTAAGATTCTCTTGCAACACAGTTGTTTTATCTTCCTGAACATCAATAAACTGATCACAGGTTTGATGTTTTTATAGGTGATTTGTTTCACATGAATTTTATTCTCTTATTTTGTAAACATCATATCATACTACAGAATAGCTGGCACGTCTCTCATCGTCGCAACACGTCCATGTAGTCATTCGCAAAATCACTACATGACATAGTTTTACTTACATAAAAAAGATAATAAACGATTAAAAATTGTAATAGGTAGTTTATAATTTTAATATATATACATACATGAAGGGGCTCAGTTGTGGGACGGTGATTCAAGTTAGGTACAGAACGATCAACATCATTATCATGTTGAATGACATCAATTTCTGGATAATCTTTCAAATAGTCGAATGCTTGTATTAGAATGTCCAAAGTGCAGGGATTGCGTTGAGAATAAGTATACTCATTCTTCCCATTTGCATTCTTGTAACCCTTGCCTGTTTGTGAGATTGGAATGTTCTAATTTAGTCCCTTGACTATTTGACTTTTGTTAGTTTTGTTAGAATTAGTACCGTGTTGACGGTGGTAAATGAATGTGAATTTGGTTATTTGGCGGGTATGTTGCTTGTGTAAATCCTTTTAGAGGATTTAATGTATGTTGATTATGTTCAGGGAGGTTTGTCCCGTGAATAGCTTGAAATGCCGAAAACAAGTCCTGACACGTCCGTTAATGTTCAAAATGAATTTTGGGAAGTTTAATTTGGAAATATGTCGTGTAAATATTATAAGTTCTTGGAAAAGTATTTTGTAAGTCTAATGAAAATACAAGAAAACTTCGGGTAATATTTTAGAATCGAGAACATTAAGCTTTAAGGAAAACTAACACGAAAAGAAGCACCCGAGACTCTCTTTGGATCCCATAACCGGTCGAACCTTGTGGGTAAAGTTTTATAAAACTCTAAGTATTGGATATAAACATGGGTATTTGTTGAAGCGTTGATAAATTTTTAGTCGTTCCGAGAATGCCTAAACGTAATTTATCGCGAAACGTAAACACTTTACGTAACCGATAAAAAAATATATATAAAAGTTAATTATTACTTTCGTAAAAATAACATATTGCTAGCTTGACGTAAAGCTTGATTTGTTTGGCGCCCGTTTATGCTAAATGATAATTTTCAGCTTACGCGATTTAACTATATAATAAGAATTAAAGTAAGTGCGTACGAGACCAAAATAAATAGTGGATTAAATAGCGTCGTAAATGACCTGAAAATATGGAATGTTACAAGTTGTACGGTGCGTTTGCTAAAAATCGAACACGAAAATTTTACGGAAACTAATAAAGAGTGTATGTTTTGTTCGAATAAGGGATAAAAGAAAACAAGGGTTTTGTAGTTTTATTGTCGTGGTTGTGATGGTTGAAAAACATCTATTAGCTATTTAGCTTATTTTGGTTAGTAGTATATTTGGCTTATTTATAAGCACTATTGGACTTATTTTGAGCTTATGATGGTTCGGAAACCACAAGAACAAGGGAATAATAATTTTTGGTTATTTACCTCTTATGTCGTATTTTTGTGGACTATTTTGATAGCTTATGGTGATAACCGAAAGTACTACGTAATTTGTTAGCTTATTTAAAAGCTTATTTTGCATTGTTTGGAGCTTATTAGCTCACGGCCCAATAGGCCTAATAAGCCATGGCTTATTGTGGGTTTATTGTGGTCTGGATTATTTTGGTAACTATCATTTGGGCTTATATTTACTAATGGGCTTTAGTATTGGGCCTAAAACGTATATCTACGAATAACTTAATGGATTTCTAATTGGACTTAAGGCCCAATAAGAGAAAACTAGTCGTTTTACGCGTTTTAACGAACTTTTGGAAGGCGAACGTACTTAAGTAATGATATAGAAAGTCGTTTGGGGAGAGGTGTTTTGATAAACGTTGCGAAGTATGGATTTTTGGAATTTTGTCGAAAAATGGTGAACTTGGGAAAAAGTGTTTGAAATTGAGGTTTGAAACCTTGGAAAACGTTGTATAAACGAACGGGTCATACCGAATTTTCGTAAAATTTCTTTACTTGGAATTTTCTTACTCAAAACTTACTTTTACGAAAAATTTATAAAATATTACTCCCTCCGTCCCAAAATTATTGTCCCCCAACAAAAAAACACACAGTTTAAGAAAAGTGCATTTATTACTGCTTTCTCTTTCTTACTTTTTGACAGAATGACAGTTTTATCCACGTTATTATTTCTATTTGTGTCATGTTTATTAGTTATTCTCATATTAAAATATAATGGCTTTCTTACAAAGAAAAACTTATGGAAACCTAATAATTATATGGTAATTTATATGCAATAGTGTTTCCGACAATTATGAATACCATGTGAGCAAATAAGTGTTCATGTATTATGTGATTGTAAACTTCAACTAATATCTAAATAGATAGCTACTAAAAGGGTAAAAGTCAGCCCAAAATAAATGGGAGCCCAAAATAGTGTTTCCAAATAATGAATGTCAGCCCAAAATAAACTCAACACCAATACGACATTCATGTACGTCATTTTTAGCATCTATACTAATATCGCCGAGAGAAGTTGCACTCTATAAGTCATATTAAAAAAATATCAACGCGCGCATACTGGGGGCCTTATTTTTACTATTAAAGAGTTAATTATTAAGACTAACACAGACAAAATGTGTATAAATATTTACTTTCATTGTAGACTTTACGGAGATCGTGACGTTACGTCAAAACAATTACGAAAAATCATACCTTAATTCACGCGCGGTCCATCTAATCGACACAGTTCGAGTCACGGATTACCGGTTCGACCCAGTTCTATCCCTGTCCTAATCAACCCGGTCGAATGTCACCGGGTTACCGGTTCGATCACAAGGGGTCAACACGGTCTTCCAAAAAAATAAAAATCAAATATATATATATAATAATATAAATAATATCGAAAAACCCGGATTTGACCCGTGTCACTTCAAACCCGAACTGTCCTAATCCGGATTTTCGAAAATATAAAAAAGGTTTCAATTTGACCTATTTTTCGACCAGAACCGGTTAAACCGACTGGGTCGAACGAGGTTTCAAAACATTATTTTTAATCTCCAAACCATCAAACTTTTATTATTTTTCGTTTATAACCCATAAACTTTTTTTTATCACTACAACTATTTACCGCTAGGAATTTCCGCCGCTATGCGCGGGTATTCGTCTAGTCAAATGTGAATCATTATTTGACTTTTGAGTGTCAAATAAGTAATGTTTAAAGTTTTAACTTAAGGTTGGACAAATTTCAAAAGATCATTAGAATATTAGAATAAAAAGATCAAAAACTGATAACCCCATTTAATCATTCAAAGGTATATGTATATTAGAGTATAATTAGTTTAGATCATTAGAACTCATAACAAAATATAAGGTGAAATATGATCTTTAGATATAGTAATCTTGTATATAAAAACCTTAAAGTAACTCCTCTATGACACAGCCGACATGCAAGCATTAAACTTTCAACTAGGCCAAGCATTAGACAGCCAAATGAGTACCCGCACATAGCGGTGGAAAATCCCTAGCGGCCGATAATTAACGATAAGCAATATTGTGGTAAGTTTTTCGTGTAACATTCGCATTAGAATTGTTTTGGGTCAAATAAAAAAGAAACGATATGCAATAAAAAATTTGACATGATATATAAAATAACTTATTATAATAATAGTATTTTGTCTCAATGATACCACAAGATATGTATTTTGATGGCCTTCGTATTATAAAACATGGCAATTATAATCACTTATGTTACCAAAGAATTGTACAATATTATTTAGTAGTTAAGTATAATTTTGGTCCCTAGGTGTTTGGTGGCGTTTTCTCACTTTTGGTCCAAAATTAAAAAAAGGTTTGTTTTGGTCCAAAATACATAGTTTCGTTACACTTTTGGTCCAAAAGACATATGTTTTTTAAGTCCCACTTTTTAGTCCAAAATTTTTATCCAAATTCCACGGATTTGGACAGAAAAGTGGACCGAAACTATGTTTTTGGAACCAAAACCAAATCTTTTTTTAATTTTGGACCAAAAGTAAAATCGCACAAACACAAAAAACAATACCGAAAAAAAAAAAAAAAAAAAAAAAAAAAAATAAAAAAAATAAATGTACTTAACTCTATTATTTATTTGGTTTTGTCGAATCCTATTTATGTTGTCTCCCTAAGGATGTTTACGTCTTGAACGGTCAATTTTAAAAAAATGGGTAGTTCAAAAGCGGGTGAATTGGCCAGGTAAGGTTGGTCTGAAAACATTGGGCGATAATTGTTATTTGGCCCAACCAATTTATAGAAAAATGTTTACCAATAAGTTACATAAAAGAAGAAAATACACAATGATAACCGTTTCATTTCGTAACACGTTACAATAACGCTACAACATGATTAGGGTCCGTTTCGCCAAACTTCCATCACCTACCTCTTGTGAAAACGGTAATTTTACATTCAGGGCGCAATGGCCGCACATAGTTTTGTAAAGATATAATTTACTAAAATATGTTTACCACCCGTAAAGTACCGATATTTTTCGAATTTTATTAAAAAGAGGTCCAGATCAAATATCAACCTATGGAATACTACAACCATCTATGAATCCATAAGTCCTCACATTTTTTGCTTTTTTTTGCTTTCGGATTAACCTTTTTATGAGCTTTTTACTTGGCATACTCTCGTATCATTCTGAAATTTCTGTGAAATAGAGTGTATCAATAAGAAACAAATAGTTGGCTATTGCCATTTCTGAAAGTGGAAATTTTGACAAAGTTACATATAACGGGTTAAATGAGCCGGATCAATAAATTTAGTCATACGAAAACGGGTCAGAAGCTGGTCATACTATTTTACAACACACCATTTGTTATTACTATATAAATTGAAGAGATGTTTTTAAGTCAACCTTAAGCACATTATCCTCACCCATAAAAAAAATTTACCCGTTTAAAAAACTACTGTTTACCCAACCCAAAATTTTGCGACTCTAACATCTATCATTATTAAACTGTTTAGTATAAATTGAACATTTGGACAAATAGTCGTGTATAGGCAAACATTACCATTATCATGGATACAAGTATTAGCAAATAGTCATGTATTAACATAAACATACCTTTTGCACTATTTGCGTTTGTCAGACAGGTGCAATATTGGCGCTTTCAATGATGAGGCTTTGCTGATGTATTAGGTTGACATGGTTGACACCTTTCAAAATAGAGTAGTACAGTAGTTAGTGTATTAGGATCTCTCAGCGAGCTGTTATGCATTTTATCGGGAGCTACCGGGTGCGGTTAGTACAATGGTTTGTGTCTAATTTAGTCCGACTATATGGTAATTGGTAACAGACCACCTTTAATTAAGTATTGTTTTTTATGGCTAGCATTTAAAATGATGCAACTGCTGGAGCAAGTACCAATGAAAGGCCGAGTGCACCGACTATTGACTCTTGCAGGGACAACGTCGACAGACACTACAGTCGTCAATGTAAGCTCAGCAATCCAAGTCTACTGGAATCGTACGCCGCATTATTATTACCTTTTTTTAATTCCTTCAATTTTTTAGGATTGTGCAGCTATACTTTTAGAGTATATGTGTCGGGGGCCTAGGATCAAGTATGTCACCATTGTGGTGCGCTTTTTTGGTATAACGCATTGCTAACGTTTCCCTTATTAAATAATGGAAGATATTTTAGGCTTTGATTTGTCACGAAAAACTATTTATTTATTTTTATAATATTGATTTACTGCTTAGGGGGTGTTTGTTTGATCTTATTTGTGCGCTTATGAACTAACGTGATTTTGGATGTACGTTGCTAACTGATGCGTTTTGATCGGTGTACAGTGTGCAGTTGCTAACTGATGTGTGTACTTACCTTCCACCATAATTCAAGTAAGCGCCTCGAAGATTTAATGGCCGAATTGGGAAATATACCAACTAAATTTCATCCCTCATAAACAATGTGCGATCGCTGAATTATGTTGGGTAATTATATCAAGCTTCACTTCATAGATGCCAACAATTTACCAGACCCAAATAATTGATATCATTATCATCAACTAAATAGTCATGTATTAGCAAATAGTCATGTATTACCATTATCATGGCAAATAGTCATGTATTAACATAAACATACCTTAAAGAATTTGCTGGATGAAATATTTGGAAAGTATGGTCATTAATACTTCAAACCACTTAAAAGAACACGCAAATTAAGTCTTTTTCCAATTGTTCCACCTCAAATCTATCTCTATCTGTAACCAGAAACATGAGTCACGTAGATCAATTATTAACACATAACAATTTAAACTTACAATAACAATAATTGCACATAAAAAACAACATCAGCTACGAAAAATCAAATGTACCTCGCACACACAGGCTAAGCCCAGGAGCAATTGTAACGACGATTGCAGAAAGATCAACCTCTGCCAAGTTAGCCTTATCGAGCGCATCCTATACTACCTAAAAGCATAACATTAGAGAACAAATGTTAAACCATTCAAAAATATGAGCTAGATTAAAACATGAGCATTAATAACTACTAATTTAGTTGATGATACTGATATCAACTATTTGGGTCTGGTAAATTGTTGGCATCCATGAAGTGAGGCTCGATATAATTACCCAACATAATTCAGCGATCGCACATTGTTTATGAGGGATGAAATTTAGTTGGTATATTTCCCAATTCGGCCATTAAATCTTCGAGGCGCTTACTTGAATTATGGTGGAAGAGTAATACACCACAGTCAGTTGCCTACCTGCACACTGTACAACCGATCCTAAATGCTTCGGTTTAGCAACGTACAAATCCAAAATCCAAACGTTTAGATTCAAAGCCCACAAATAAGATCAAACAAACACCCCCTAAGCAGTAAATCAATATTATGAAAATAAATAAATAGTTACCTGACAAATTAGAGCCTAGATTATACTTCCAATATTTAATAAGACACGTTAGCCAAGCGTTGTACCAAAAAAGCGCACCACAATGGTGACATACTTGATCTCAGGCCCCCGACACATATACTCTAAAAGTATAGCTGCACAATCCTAAAAAATTGAAGGAATTAAAAAAAGGTAATAATAATGCGGCGTACGATTCTAGTAGACTTGGATTGCTGAGCTTACATTGACGACTGTAAGTGTCTTCGATGTGTCCACCTGCAAGATCAATATCCTGTGCACTCGGCCTTTCATTGGTACCTGCTCCAGCAGTTGCATCATTTTAAATGCTAGCAATAAAAAACAATACTTAATTAAAGGTGGTCTGATACCAATTACCATATAGTCGTACTAAATTAGACACAAACCATTGTACTAACCGCACCCGTGCTCCCGATCAAATCCTAACGAGCTCGCTGAGAGATCCTAATACACTAACTACCTGTACTACTCTATTTGAAAGTGTCAACCAGTCAACCATCAACATCAGCAAAGCATCATATTGAAAGCGCAATATTGCAACTGTTACAACCGCAAATAGTGCAAAAGAATGTGCCGTTTGCTTGCCTGTAAAAAAATAAAGACATGAGTTTATTACGCTACTTTTATATATCACAAAATCTGCACAACAAAAATGTGATATGCCTTACCCAAAGCATGCCAGCGCTTTCATCTTTAAATGCCACTTATGATAAGTCTAGTGAGACAAAATACATGAATGTTTCCTGAAATTTAAAAAGAGTAAAAACCATAATTAGTATCTATGCTGAATAACTCTTTTAGAGGCGGCAAGAAAATTAGGTCGGGTGAGGTGTCAAAGGGTTGTGCTGAAACTACATACAAAACTCCATGTTTTATCACGCTTTGCAAACTCAACAAACACTTGCCACATAACAAAAAAAAAACGTGAACTGTTGCACGTCGAAAGTGGTCCATAACGTAATAAAAAGTCCCTCTACTTGTAATTTAATAACCAAGTGGTTCTCAGTTTGCGTACCAATAAACCTTTTATTCATTGCAATTTCACTACAAACTATAAAGACGAGGAATGCCTTTTGGTCATTTGCAAAGGTTACACCTATCGAAACACATAAACAATGTGCATTTGGGAACTAAAAGGTGTTGCCTTTGGTCATTTGCAAAGGTGACACCTATCGAAGCGCACAAACAATGTGCAATTGGGAACTAAAGTTAGCAACACCCTTTTGGTGGAAGGTAAGTACACACATCAATCTGCGCTTACTTGAATTCAGATAAGTACCTTCCAGCATAAACAATGCTTTTGGTCTGTTCTACAACACCCTTTTATATATCCTTTATAGAAAATAGAAATCGTAACATAAATACACTTTATCATAGCATACTAAAAATTGATTAAACATAGTTGCCTTGAATGGAAACCATATTGTTAACCACACATTGATTACCTATGTAGTAATGAACTTAGCTAAGCCAAAAAGTCTCGAAATATGCCAAAAAAGTGAGCTTCCAAAAAATAAGCCCAAATGTAAATAATCCGTAAGCCGGCTACATAAGCCGAGATAACAGCCACCCCAAGCCGGAGATAACAATAAAGTTTGATACAAACAGAATATTAGGACCAACAAAGAAAAAAAAGAACGAAGTAAAAATTGACAGTAGCCTTGTATCCAGATCAATGTTGTGTGTGCGTCGGCATAAATTTAAAGAAAAGAAAAAAAATCGAACGTTAAGAAAGGGTTTAAGGATCGATTAAGAGAGTACCTTTACTTCAAATATCACAGAACTTCTCTGTTGTTACTCGAAGAATGATCTTTCTAAGGCAGTAATCCTATTTAACTTTCACATATTTTGTTACAACCACATGTCTTGGTTCTTCGGGAAGAAATAGTGCATTTCATACAACCGCATGTCTTGATTCTTCATGAAGAAATTATATTTTTGCAAACAGGTATCCCTTTTCAATTTAATTGGATTTTAACAAATTTCAAAAGATTCAAAAATAGGCCAAAAAAAGAACAAACCTTATAAACATTTTTCTGCACGCATATCGAACGATGTATACCCAAAAACCTCCGCGATACGATGATAGAGTAACCGCAAGATGGTGATAGACAGCCGAAACCATCAACTACAAACGCCACCCAGACCAACAACCAATACCACAATCCAAAACTACCTGAAACCACCTAAACCAACAAGAGATGGTGGCGGATTCGGCAGATGACGGCCATGATAAGATCATGGTGGCAGCAGTTTGTGTATTAGGGTTTAGATAGAGAAAAAAGTGTGTGTTGTATGTATGGGGTTTCCAGCAATATATTGAACTGATTCACTATCGATGCATAACTTCAAATTGCACCTTTGCCAGTCATGTATTGATTGTCATTGCACCATTGCCAGCCCGTCCCTTAAATACATTCCTTAGATAAGTTTCAATTCATCCGGCAATAAGTTTCAATCCTCAAACATTCCAAAAACAAAATTAAGTTTCCCAAAATAGGTTTCCAAGTTTCAAGGTTTCAAGATTAACATTTCCGAGATTAGATTCAACATTTCCGAAATTACTTTCAAGTTTCAACATTAAGACAAATGTTGAAAATTCAAGATTAAGTTTTCAACATTCAAAACTTAGCATATATACATTCACTAATGAGTTATGAGTTATTCGGTTTTGACAGCTATCGTTTAACTTTCAATATTATTGCCTAACATAGATTCAACTTTTCAACAATTCAACTTTTCAACATATGTGATTCGGTTGGTGTATGGTGCAAAGCTTTCAACATTACCAAAGATAGTTTCAACTTTCAACATTTCCTAAAATATAGGTTTTTCAACATTTTACAAATTTCCTTTATATGTAGTAGAGATAACATAAGGTATTTAATAAATAAAAATATATATTTTCTTATTTAAGAAGATATGGCCGGCCCCTCCTTGTTAGTAATATGATATCTTTATTTTTTTTTTAAAACACACACTATTTTAAGTATTAAGTGTAAAAGGATTAGAGCAAATCTTTTGAAATCTTCTAAAAGAATAAGAAATTTTTTTCCCCTCTCCTCTTCATATATATGGCCGGCTCTATCCCCTCTCCCTCACCATTCTCTCTTAAAAATTTTACTCTAAAACTTGTGTTCATCTATAGAATTTGCAAGAAGAAGAAGTATGTGTAGACATTGTGTGATTCGGGTAGAGTTATTCAACCACTTAACGAATCGTTAAATTAAACTTATGTTGTGTTAAATCTTCATATTTTAGTTTATTATAACTTATAAATGACTATTGAAATGTTAAATTAAGCTTGCATGGCAATTTGGACATGTTTTGTAATTATAATCCATGCAAGGGGTATATATCGTAAATTTCAGAAACTTATAACTAAAAGGACTAAAAGTGTCATTTTATCAAAGTTATAACTATAGGGGTCTATTATGTCACTTTTTAAAGTACAAGGTTTACTTGGTATATCAATAAAAGTTAAAGGACCAAAGTCATAAAAATGCAAACCCTAGGGGTCTACTTGCAATTTTCCAAACCCCAGGGTCTAAAATGTAACATTTTGAAAAAGTATAAAATCATATTCAAAACATTACCAGACATAACTTTAATTAACGCTCCTTGTGCTTAACATCTCCAGATATTGAATAAAATGCTTAAAACTGCTTATGTTTTAATCCTTATATCATTCATCATCGATGTGCTTTCAAAAATCATGTCCCGGATCCATATCATACCACAATACTAGGGAGCTTCATATTAAGAAGTTTCATCTTGGTACTACGTTCTGTCTTTCTCAAACCGTAAGGAGTTAGCCTCTAAAATTTGAACTGGTAAATCTTCATGATATTAGCTACATCCATGATTTTTTCAGAATTTTTTGAGTTATCTAAGTAGGGTTTTTACGCGTGAACTTTTCAAAAGTACCAGCAGGTCATTTTCTGGGTCAGTTTTGGTAATGATGGTTAAAGGGGTATTTATACATGGAAATAAAATCAACCAAATTTCATGGGCATACTAGACACATGTGGGAACCTTTGTGATTTTTGGTAGATTTTTAGGAGGTGGTTTAATGGGTTTATAAAATTCGAAACCAACTCTTAAAAAGTTCACAAATTCTGGAAATTAAGAAAACCATAATTAGGTTTCATTAAGTAATATAAGTAGTAAGATTTAGCAATGAGTTTATAAAATAAGATATATAATGATATGTAATAATGTATTCATGTAGATCCAGTGTCAAGGGTGTGATCTTTTGGTTTTGTGTTCTTTCACTCCGTTGCGCGTTTGTTAAGGTACATATATTCCGTCTTTTTAGTAAGGACACCTCATGACTTGATTCTCTTTTGTTTTAGCTACTTTGATTCGTTTGATATTCTGTCTGATTTGCTATCCGTACTCATGACCCATTGATATTCGTTGATATTCTGTTTGATTTGATATTCGCATTCATGATTCCTTTGATCTTTGTTTGAATATGATATTAGATCCGTTATCTTGACTGAATTATTGGTAACTTGTTCAGTTTGCTTAAATCTTTGTCCGAGCTATTTGAACTAGTCATGGAGTTACCATGGCCATGTCATTGATGCACCAATGGCATGACACTATCTGTGGCGGTGTGATTAGTCCATGGCGTTCCCTTTTGAATGATGGCCTTTGATTATTATTAGCTTACATATGTATGTATACTCGTCATTATACTTGTGTATATAAATATGACTTTTTTTGTAGGGAGCGTATGGATGCATCCTAGGTACTTTGTTTCGTTCAGTTCAGGTGAATGGTTGTGTGTGTGTTATACACCCCATATCACATTTGGTACATCAGGAGTTGCAAATCATGTGTACAACTTATTATGTGGCTATATGATTATATCTGTTTAGGGTCTATTCATGTATCATGTTTAGACATTTATCTGAGCTCGTGGGCATTCCTTTGTTGTTCTTGATTCTTATTCATTTGATTCGTATTTCGTATATATTTGTTTAGCAAGTTCTCGTGATTCGTTTCATTCATTCTTTTGTCTTATTACCTTTTTATTATTATATATGTTCACTGAGCGTTAGCTCAGCCGCATTTTCTTTTCCTGCGGCAGGTAATAAGCGGGAAGCTGGGATTTGAGTGTTGAGAGTAGGAAGCTTTTAGAGGACCGACCCTTGATAGATTTCTTTTGTTTGGATTTATGTTTAAGACTTGTTTCGTTTGAAGATCTCTTTTCATTTAGACTTTGTTGGAATTAAATACTTTTGGAAGTCATTTTGTTTCATGACTTAGTATTTTTATTTAATAAAGTCTTCCGCTTGCGTTTATATGTTCTGATATGACACCATAATGTGACTCTTGGTCTCTTTATCGGAGCGGGATGTTACAATTATGGTATCAGAGCCAGGTTACGCCCTGTAGAACCTAGGTTATGACCTGTGAGGATTGGGTAGACATTAGGTTTCCTTTTGATATGATCGCTTCCTTTTGTATTTTGATCTTAGCTTTAAATTGTCTTTGATGTTTCATTCGTTGATTACTCAGATGGTCGGCCACGTGGATCTACCCCCAAATGCCTAAAATACGCACATTTTGTGATATTTTCTTGCTTTTTATGTGCAATTTATTTTAGGAATTTATTTTGTGAAATAATTACTCCTATAAAACACATAAAATCTAAAAATATAAATATGGTATGTATTTTTGGAAGATCCGGCTAAAATATAAACGCATATTTTGAATATTTCTTGCCCTTTATGTGAAAATCTATTTTAGGAAATTATTTAGTGAAATATATTTACCCTAAATATCACATAAAAATAGAAATAAAATATGATTATATTTTACATGATTTGTTTCGCTTATTATGAATGCATGTATTATAATTTGCGATTTGAATATATTGTAGCTTATTTATTGCTTATAAATTGTCAACCATGGGATTAGAGATGTAAACCATGATTATTAAGCTAAATATATTTGGTATGCATGTTTGTATATATGGTATGCATGAATCATTAGGTGAATTAATTGGTTAATTGCAAAGGTAGGAAAGACCTTTGTTGAATTGTTGTTTTAATTGCGTAAATGATTATGTTTAGTATGATTAAATTTGTTAAATTGGTTTTGCATGTTTATATGTGGCGTTTTTATTATATATAAAATGCAGAAATGATTTTCAAAATTAATATGGACTAAAAGCACATGATTAAATTGCTTATTGTATGTATATTAACATATACACTTTGCTAAATCATGGGCTATATATGTAAACTTGTTTGAATCCTTGCAAACGTTCTATAACGCATGGGTTTAGTGGTTTTCGTAAGGAAACCCGCGACGGAACAACGCAAGAATAAACAATTTTACTAAATGTTTTAAACAAGATTTTAAGTATGTCGTAATCGTTACTAGGGTTCGATTATTACCCGTGGGGAATTAAACTTATCCGTAGTAAGATCACTTATACATGGAAATACTGTAAACATGGTAACCCTAATTTTATAAATGGCATGTGGTTTATAAAATGTATGGGATTTCTATTTATAGAAAGTTTTTAAAACAGAAATTGAAAATGTTTTAAAATAACTAGTGTCATAAGGTTGTATGCATGCTTCCTTATACACAAATTTTGGTAACCTTGTTTTTATCAAAATATTTATACCCTTAAAATTAAGTCATTTTCCATCGAAGTATGAAATCACTTGAGTTTGTATTTTTACTCTAAAACAATTTTAGGTAAATTTTACAAAACAAGGTAATATAACAATCGTATGGTCAGACATGAGACTGTAAATTATTGATTTTGTATTGGATGACTTATATCGAGTATGATGTTCAGACCATCTACCGAAGACATACGATGGGGTTAAACATGCTACTTGACATTATAATTCTGGATTATGATGCATTGTGCCCCATAAAGGCTAAGAGTTGCACATGTTGGCAATTATCACACGATGATTACCTTTTGAGTTTACCATATCTAGTAGATCAACTACATTAATGGTAGAACGTCAAGTTGGATCTTAAGTGCTTGTTAAAAATTAATTATTTATTCATATATAAACATGGGTAGTTAATTTTTAAGGGATGAATTATCGAGAATACTGAAAATGAACTTTGCAAGTTCTTTTAATGTACTAATGCAACGTATACCATAAACAAGGGTTTGTTATTGTGGAAGACAAACTGTGTCTATAGCTACCAAGATTAAAATTATCTTGGTGTAAACAAGACATATTTATGAGGTTTGATTTAAAGACGGAAATATCACCGCAAAACTAGAAAAGGAAATAACTAGAGAACTCATGTCTATAGCTGTCTCCTCAAACCAGTAAAGACGTTGCACACCCTTAAGTTAAAGTGAGCGAATAAAGGAGAAATTGCATGCCAATTTTTCAAGTTAATTAAATAGATGAGATGGCTAGAACTTGAACACACTTCCCTGAATATCTAAGCACATTAGCAATAATAAGTAGACATTCAAGAATTGGAAAGATGCATAAATTGCTACTTACTTTTCACTAGTGAAAAAACACTCACACTGTTGTCTGATCTAGTGGGAGTAATGCATTTTATGAATATAGGAAAAACTTGCAATGTTGTCAAATTCAGTGAGAGTTATGAGTTGTTTACCTCATAGACATCTTACTTTATTTCTGGCATGGCTTGAAATAGTAAATTACTTTACGAGTGTGAAACATCTTTATTTAGTAAGAATCACAGTATATTATCTTTGATAACTTGTTGCCTTTGAGATGTCTCTTACGTTTAAATGTTATCTTTGATAGTTATGCACGATTCCTTATTAATAGATGGAGTTTTATATACACTAGCTATGAGATTGACACTGCCATATTATCGATACAAACAAACTAACCAGTGTGGTGTCGTTTTATGCAAAGAAGTTGTATCCTGCACAAGTGGGAGAAATCTTTATTATGTGCAAGGAACACTTAGAACAATATGACAAATGGTTTCTCTTGACTGCAAAGTAATAAAAATATTACTCTACTAGGACTCCTACACATTTAATGTATGTAACCCTATTAAGAAAATATGTCAAGATAAAAAGATAAGCTACATGATTATGTTTTCTTGGAAATCATAAACATGGAGTTTAAAATTAACTTGAAATTACTATTGAGACCATTATTTGGCGCTCATTTTTATTTTAGTTTAACAATTGTTATGTCTTCTTCTTAAAGACATGTACATTAAGCCCTTTACTTGTGAAAAGACTTATAACGTAAAGTAAAAAAGTTATCTTGTTATATCTTCTTGTTAAAGACATGTACATAAAGTCATTGACTTGGTCAAAGACTTCTAACGAATGGTAATGTATTGGATGTTTATGTCTACTTGTTAGAACATACACATTAAGTCGTTGACTTGATCAAAGACTTATAAGATGATGCAATTGGCTTAGTAATACTATTGATACCATTACGTTTTAACTTAAGTTGGTAAATAGGAAAAGCCATAAAGTATAAGATCAATCTTATTGGAATACCACAATTTTATGGTATGTCCAACGAGGGTAATCAAACTATATATTGTTTTGATTTATGATGACCTTAACTTATTTAACTCCTAAAAAAATCAAGGTTAGATATTTGAGTATGTCGTGGATATACCCAATAAGACTCAAACCTAGAAGGTTAGTTAAGACATTATTCTAGTAATAAAATGAGATGAAACTCATTATGTCTTGATTGAAGTTTTAAATTTGGTAAAAATCTCTTGCAGATTATTACTGACAAATGCCTAGAACTATTAAGTGTATTTTGGTGGATACCCAAAGGAAACAATGGGATACCATTTCTATAACCCACACGAGAATAAAGTTAAGACATTTCTATAACTCACTTTTCTAAAAGCGGGTGGGAGTATTGTAGGCCTTGAATTAATTCAAGAAGAAGATAAAAAAAACCTTCTAAACGTACCAGCGAATGTCATAATACATAGGCTAAACATGAAAATGTTAAACCTTAGAATGATGTTACTTACATTCATAAATCCGCAAGGATACCTCGTGATATGTTTTCTATATCAATGATGAGGATTATGAGTTAGAGGATCATGGTGAACCTGCTAACCAAAGGAGATGCATTATTAGATCTTGGATTTAATGAATGACTCAAAGACTATGAATGTAATGATGTTTTCCAATAAGGAGATAATCATATTCTTGGAATTTGTTTTATCTTTAACTTATCGGTTTGATGATGAGGTTTGAATGAGTTTCAATTTAGAGAAGACTCATAAAGATAATATTTTGTATACATATTTATTGCACGTCAAATGACATAAGTGTTTACTCGTATTCAAGAAATTAACTATGACTAAAACTTCCTTATTTATGAGCTTTAAATATATAAAGATGATTTGATTGTCAAACTTGTTTTCTTAGAAAGAAATATGACAAATTGGGTTTCAAGAACTCTTTATTGATTGATTACCTTGCGAGGACGATATGTAATCAAATGAAGTTTTTATGAATCCAATATAATCTTTACGAGTATACAAAAATGCTAGAATCCAAGTATGGATTAAAAGCACGCATCTAATGAGCACAATCTTAAGTTTAATTGTTAAATAAATCACTTGTTGGATTTGATTTTTAATTATAAATAAGATAGCTCATGATAGGGGTGAGCAGAAGAAACCAAAAAAACCGAAACCGAATCGAAAACCAAAAAAACCGAACCAAAAAAACCGACCGAAACTAGAAACCGATGGTTCGGTTTTTAA